>JAQZBX010002945.1:0-68268 GCA_029593785.1 Cabassous unicinctus
TTTTTTTTTTTTTTTTGTCTTTTCAGTAGGCTTTAAGTTCCAAACCCAGCACCTCCACTGTGGGAGGCAGGCACTCAACTGCCCAAGCCACATCCACTCCCCATGGTACATTGATTCATAAGAAAATATTTTTACATTATGAGACAGAGATCCCATAAAAGAGGAAAACTCTATTAAAGCAGTGACTATGGCATTATGTTTCATTTTTTCTAGGAGGCACCAGGAACTAAACTTTAGATGTCTCATGTTGGAAGCAGGTGCTCAATCTCTTAAGTCACAGCCACTCCAAGGTATGAAATTAACATGCAAAACTTGTTGTGCTTTATACACCAGCAAAGAACATTCTTAACTGTGCATTTTTAAAAATCCATATACTATAGCATCTAAAAGAACAAAATTTCATACCTAGGAATAATTTTAACTAAAGAGGTGAAGGACTTGCACATTGAAAACTAGAAAGCATTGTTGCAGGAAATTAGAGAAGACATAAGGAAATGGTAAAACATACTGTGTTCATGGATAGGAAGAAATCGTATTATTAAAACATCAGTATTCATTTAATTGATAAATATATATATTTATTCATCTGTTTATTTTTAGTTTTTAATTGTTTATATTGTTTATATTTTCAATTATTAAATGTACAAAATAAAGTTTAAAAAGTTATATATACAGATTTAAAAAAAAAAGGTATCAGTACAACCCAAAGTGATCCATAGCTTCATCATAATCCCCATGAAAGTCTCAGGAGAGTTTTTAAGCAGAAATGGAAAAGGCAAACTTCATTCATATAGAATTATATTTCACCAGGACTGAGTATAACACCTTAAGGTGTATACTTTGTGGAGTGAACACCATCAGTGAATGCTTCTTGAATACACAGTGTTCCTGACGATAACAGGAGTATCAACATTTTTAGCTGGCTTGTTTTTCATTGTTTTCTATACTTACCATTACTTGAAAGACATAAATCTAGCTTCTTCAATAAGATAAGTGTGCATGCTTACTATGGCTTTTCTAAAATATTTTTTATTATTAATACATTTAAAATTTTATTAAAAGATATTTTAGATTACATAAATGTTATATAAAAAATTGTAGAGTATTCCCAAATGTCACACACCCTAACCTTCCCACACTTTCCCACATTAAAACATCATTCATTAGTGTGGTACAGAGTTACAATTGATGAAGATGAGTAGATCATCATCTCACAACCTGTACATAAATTAAATCAAGATGGATCAAAGACCTAAATATAAGAGCCAAGACCATAAATCTACTTGAAGATAATGTAGGAAAGCATCTAAAAGATCTGGTAGTGAGATTTTGTTTCATGAACATTACACCCAAAGCACGAGCAAGAAAATAAAACATAGATACACAGGACTTCCTTAAAATTAAAACTTTGCATTTCAAAGGAATTTGGCAAGAAAGGAGAAAGGAGAAAATATTTGGTAATCACATATCTGATAGGGGCTAAATATCCAGCATATATAAAGAAATCCTATATCTCAAAAATAAGACAACCCATTTTAAAAAGAGGCAACTTATTTAAAAATTATCATTCTACTATAGCCTTATTATTATTCTAGGAATGGAAGATGTCTTATCATTGATGTAAAGGCAATGGTCACCAGAGGTTCTAAAGGATGGGAGAGGGAGGAATAGATGTCATATGGGGGAATTTTCAGGTTTTTGGGTTTGTCCTACATGACATTGCAGTGACAGATACAAACCATTGTATATTTTGGCATAACTTACAAAATTGTGTGTGACAAAGTGAAAACTATAATATAAACCATAGTCCATGGTTAATAGCAATGCTTCAATATGTGTTCATTAATTGTAACAAATGTACCATTCTAATGAAGGATGTTGTTAATGTTGTAATGTGTGGGAGAGGAAGGGAGTGGGACATATGGTAATCTCTTATCATTTTAAAAAACATTCATGAAATCTAAAGCTTCTTTAAAAATAAAATATATATATATTAAAAATGGCCAAGTGATTTGAATAAAAACTTCTCCAAAGAAGAAATTCAAATAGCTAAAAAACACATGAAAAGGTGCTCAACATCAGTAGCTACTAGGAAAATGCAAATCAAAACCACAATGAGATACCATCTTACACCCATTAGACTGGCAGCTATTAAAAAAAAGGTTGGCAAATCCCCAGGATGTGTATATCCATTGTGGGTGATGTCCCACACTGATGAAGGATGTTGGTGTGGAATGTTGTGGGAGGTGTGGGAGGTGGGGAACATGGGAATCCCTGTAATTTCTGAGTAATAATTAGGTAATCTAAGCACCTTTAATATATATATATATATATATATAATAACATTTATGTAAGAAAAAAAAAAAACGGAAGACGAGAAGTGTTGGAGAGGATGTGGAGGAATGGATACCCTCATCCTCTGCTGGTGGGAATTTAGAACCATGCAGCCATTGTAGAGGACATTCTGGCATTTCCTCAAAATTCCTAAAGAGCTTGTTTATGAAAAGAGTTTTCTATTTAAAGAAAATAACCCATACAATTAAAATATTTGGTACAGGAACTGATTGCTAAAGCACAGTATTGCAGGATAGGAATCTGAGAATTGATATATCAAATTTTTGGGAGCAAGAATAACAATGACACTATTATAATGGATAAACGTACATGATTGTGTATGTATAGGTTGCAAAAAAATGATTCAGAATATATTGTTTGCATTAACCTCTAAAGACAAAGCCTAAGAAAGATTTTGACAAACTGATTGATTTAAGTGATAAATGATATTGCTGGGAATCATAACTCAAGGAATGCCGGGTGAGGTGGGGATCTTACTTGTACTGGAGAGACTTCCAAAAGCAAACGACAAGCTGACGATTTTTAATTCTCAGATTATGGTGCAATCAAAACACAGAAATTTTGTAAGACTGCATGAATGAAAGAGCTTTCCATGAAAATTGAAGTTCTGATGTGGGTATGACATCAGATTCAGAACCTGTGCATTAATAAATTACAAAATGAAAATGAAATCAAAGCTTTCCCAAAGAATGTTCAGTGAATGCAAATACATAAACAGTTATTTTTAAAAATGTCGACTAGCTGATAGAAATCACTAATTCCAAATGCTACTCTGGAACAATGGGATGCACACAGGCAAAACAAAAATGGAATTTATTTTATTCAATCAATATTTTGTCCAGTCTTTTTGAATCCTGTGATGAAAAAGTTGAAATAATGGATATTGGTGATGGTAGCACAAAATTTGAATGTAATTAATAATACTAAATTTTATGCAAAAATTAACTCAATATGAATAATATATTTACAAGTAAAATGCAAAGTATAAAACTTCTGGAATAAAACATACAAGAAAATCCAGGGATCAGTGGTTTGGCAATGAGTGTTTAGATATAGCACACAAAGCATTATTCAAGATAGAAGAAAATTTATAACTTGGGGTTTATTAAAATATGAAACGGCTGCTCTGTGAAATACTTGATAAGGAAAAGAAAATCAACAGGCTTGGGGAAAATATTTGAAAGCAAATATCTGATAAATTATTTGTATTCAAACTGTGAAGACACCTTAACACCCAAAGAAAGCAAACAACCAATTTAAAAAAGGGCAAAAGACCTGAACAGAATCCTAACCAAAAAGATATACAGTTGGCAAATAAGCATAAACAAAAAGATGCTCAACATCTTTTGTCATTAGGGAACTGCAAAATTAAAACTGCAGTGACATATCACCACATGCTTGTTAGAGTAGCTGAAAACCTAAACACTGATAATAACAATTGCTGGTGAAGATGTGGAGCAAAACGACTCTCATACATTGTTAGTGAGTACATAAATTGGTAAAGACAGAAGACAGTTTAGCAGTTTCTGTAAAACTAAACGTAGTTTTACCATACAATCCAGCAATTGTGCTCTATATATGGGGCTTTTATGAAAACTTAAGTCCACACAAACACTCATGGGTAAATGTGAATGTTCAAGTAGATATATTGATAATCTCCAAAATCTGTAAGGAACAAGGAAGCCATTCAATAGGTGAAGAGATAAACACTGTGCTATATCTATACAAGGAAATATAGCTTAGAGATAGAAAAAAAGAAATGTTCCATCCAGACCCAAAAGAAAGGCTGAATCTCAAATGACTGCTGCTAATTTGAATTAATCAATTTAAAATTCTATGTATGTATGATATCAACTATAAGACCATCTGGATAAGGCAAAATAGCAAAGAATAAATTGATGATCACTGGTTGGCAGGGATAAGGAGGTGAAGCACAGGTGAACATTTAGAGCAGTGAAACTATTCTCTATAGTACTATAAGTGTGAATACATGACATTATACATTTGCAAAATCCATTGAATCTGACCACAAAAAGAGTGAACCTTGATGTATGCAAGTAAAAATATTCATTTACAAAGTTAAGGGAATACCTGGATGGAATGCAAATATTCAAAAACTATGTAACTGTATTACAATGTATGACATGCCCTCTATGAAAGAGAGGGGAAAGGTGCTGAAATATGTAATATTGAATGCTAACTAAGTAAATAATAATAATAACTAAGTAAAATAAAATGAATTCAATGCACACTGGACATAAGTCTTGCACTCTAGTTGACACAGTTGTATCCCATCAGTGTCTGGGTTAAGAAATCTATTACTTCTGTATATGTATCAAGCAATGAAGTAAATGGATGGCAGATGGGGAATATGTTTCTCACTGTGGAGGGGGAGGTAAGAGATAAGCAAGAAAGGATGCTGGAGTGTTCTATGTGATAAAGGTAGACATCAGTATGAACTCATGTGTAGGCTATTATAGATAAGGAAGATTACATGGACAGAGATTTACTGATATGTGCATATGCACAAGTTAGTGGACACATATATATTTCCCTAGTTTGGGAGCAGAGAAGGCCTAGATGCCACAGAAACGAGGAGCAGAGCTTCTGTCCAGACCTTGGATTTTAACACCATTCTTCAATCCAGGACTCCTTGGAGAAATGACCAACTCTAGGACTAGGGAAAAAAACATACAAGAAGAGTGTGGAGCATATCATATTACCAGATAGGAAGTAGGTGCTAAAACAAAATCCACAATGAAGGGGAATATCAGAGACAAACAGGACACAGCTGAAAGAGTTCCCAGGAAAAATATGGAACAATTATAAGAAAATGAATATATTAGTATCAATTCTCAATACAAAGTATCAAATAAATATCATGAATCCATGATAAATTATTGACTGAATACGTAAGAAATAACGCCCCATGCAGAAGCATTCCAATAATTTATGCAGACGTTGCTCTTCAAGGAGATGAAGCATAACTTCCACTTCTGAAGTTTGGGCTTCACTTATTGACTTATTTCCAAAGGTGATAAGTGGGAAGGCAGAGGAATGAGGGATTTCATAGAGGGAAAACCTACAAACACTGTTGAGCAAGGTCAGCATCAACAGTGATGTCATGCTGATAAAATGCACCCTGGATATGATGTCATGAAAATGTCACTTAATGCCAGTTGTCTTCCTCCAAACACACATATTCCCAGTCTAGTAAGAGAAAAACATCAGACAAATACCCACAGAGGTACATTTTGCAAACTGCCTGAGGAGCACTCCTCAAAACTATTCAGCTCATCAAAAACAAGGATGGTCTGAGAAAGGGACAAAGTGACTAAGAATTCATGACAAATAAATATAATCCGTTATACCCGATGGGTGATGTGTAGAACAGGATAAAGTGAGTGCATGGTTATGGAAACTTTGTCTACTATCCTTGCAACTTTTCTCTAAATCTGACACTTTTTGAAAAATTAATTTTATTGAGAAATAAAATTTCTGGTGAAATGCAAAAGCATAGGAACCAAAAAACTCTGAGCTTCCTTCCAGACATTACTAACTGCCTTGGACAGATTATCACCCTGCTGTAAATCTCATATTCTTCATTCATTAAATCAGAATAGTGAAACCAATATCAAAGAGTAATTGAAAGAATTAAATAAAACTATGAATATAAAATGCCTGGCATCGTGCCTTGTATTAATAGTGAATATTTTATACATTATGACTCAACCCCACACAGATTCACTCCCCATACCTCCTTCCCTATTTCCAGGCCTCATCACCAATGTGAGCTTTTGCCAGCAGCCACAGTCACCCTGACCCAGAGTGAGCTTTCCACAGGGAAAGACTTTGCATGAACATCACCTTCTATAAATCCTGCACTGAGTCTCCAATAACTTCAAACATAAATATCCATCTTATGGACAAGACACAAGTCTCTCTGTTATTTGGCTGCTGTCAACCTGTCTGAGCTCATGTTCCACTTGTCAAGTTCTGCCACTTATTGTTCACCAGATATTAATAAATATTCCTACAACCTAACCACACCTTATGATTATTTTGATCCCAGTTATCTGTCCTACTTTCTTCTTGGAGTGCTTCTATCCCTTTCTCCTGCTGGAATTACCCCAATTCCTCCTTCAACATTCAGCACAATTAATACTCACTTGTGAAGACTTCACTAACCTCCATAGTTTGAGTCAAACTTTTGGATAATCTTCAGGAGGATTTCATAGTCACATCAGAATATTGCATGTATTAATTCTATGTTTTCAAACCCATTTTGATGGAATTTCTTAATAAGAAGAGCATACTGTTACTCATTTCTTTATTCCCAGAATAATATTTAGTGTGTATCATCAAGTATTTGAAGAATAACTGTTTGTTGAATGACTAAATAAAAAAAGGATGAGATAATAACATCACACAATTCCCAGTAATTATGGTCTGTGGCATATATTTATTATATTTTTTCCAAACCATTCTATTTTTAACAAAATCTATAACAAATAGTTAAAACAATGTAAGGTATTGTGGGAGCAGTATTGTATGGGAATTCTGCATATACCATGATTGTTTGTAAGTTCAAAACTTCTCATACATATATATGAGGATGAAAGTGAATAAGCATAAACCAATAACAATTTTAGAGAAAGAAGAAACAGTGCAAGAGGAATAAAGTTTGCTGAATTTAAGCTAGAGGGGAAGGATTGGAGCAGGAAGATATTTTATTGTACCTACTACCTACTTCAACTCAGACATTTTAAATAGGCAAGATCTTGTATGAATTTGCTTTCTTTATGTATGTACCTTGTTATGTCATTAAAGTTACCACCAATAAAAGGTTTCCCTTTAGCTATAACACATTCCCCCAGTACCGGTGATGATTCTGTGACTCACCATGACATTGCCAATGAAGTATCTGAATTCACCAACGCAGATTCTTCCTTGAGTGAGGGATGAAGTTGTAAGCTTTGTTCCCAGGAAGGGCAGGGAAATGGAGCTACTCACGAAGTCTATAGAACACAATTGTTTTTCCTCATCACAGAGATCAGTGAAGAAGACTTAGTGTAGTTTAGGAGAAGCATTTAGGTTTTCTTTACCTTTGTGATTTATTTCCAATGAGTGTAATTAATGAAGTATTCTTTTGTCTCTCTTCTCCATGAGACATTTAGCTCTCTGGAGAAAAGAAAGAAAACCACAAGGCAAAACTTGTGCCAGTTTTGACCTTTGGGAGGCAGTTTTGGAGCTCCATGTTCATCTCTTATCCCAGTGACTCCCTTCTCCCAGGAGGAGATCATTTCTCTTTAGGTGTGGGCTCTAGTCTTGCAAGTTTCCCATAATGAATTCCATATTGCTGATTCTGGAGAGTGATTCTGGACACACTAAAATATCTTCTGTCTGATCTGTCTCATCTGGCACTGACTCTCAATCATGAGACTGTCCTCTGCAAATAGGATTTCCTCTTGTCTTGCTGCTTCTGTTTTCTCCCCCATACTTATCAATATCTGTTCAACTCATTCAAACATTTGTTTCCTCAGTCATTCAACAAATATTCAGTATTCTCTATGGTAAGCAATAAACTATGTTTGGGCATGGAGATAGATGGAAGTTATGGTGCTTGCTCTCATACATCTCCCTGTCTAAACAAACTAAAAGACATGGCAATAAATATCTACAAGACCTTAAGGTGGTACACTCAGACCTGGTGAAATATAATTCCTTATGAATGAAGATTGCCTTTTCCATTTCTGCTTAAATCTCTCTTGGTCCTTTGATAGGGATTACCTTTAAACTATGGATCACTTTGGGCAATACTGACACCTTAATAATAGGAATCCCTCCTATCCATGAACACAGGATGTCTTACCATTCCCTTACATCTTCGCTAATTTATTGCAAGAGTAATTTCTAGTTTTCATTTTCCAAGTCCTTCAAATCTTTAAAGTATTTCCTAGGTATGTTGTTATTTTAGATGTTATGGTATATGAATTTTTTTAAATGCACAGTTAGAATGTTCTTTGCAGGAGTATAAAACACAACAAATTTCTGCATGTTAAGTTCATACCTTGGAGCAGATGTGGCTCAAGCAGTTGAATGACTGCCTCCCACATAGGAGATCCTGGGTTTGGATCCTGGTGTCTCCTGTAAACACAGAAACAAATAACAAACAAAAGAAATAAACAAACAAAAAAACAATTCAGGAAAGCTGATGTGGCTCAGTGGTTGAGCGCTTGTTTCCCAGACCTGAGATACTGGTTCAATCCCCAGCACCTGGTACATAAAAAAAATTAAAAAAAAAAATTGTACCTTGCATTTTGGCTGCATTCATTTATGAGTTCTAGAGTTTTCTTGTGTAATCTTTGGCATGTTCTCTACAAAGGTTCTTGATATCACTGAAAACAGTTTTATTTCTCCCTTTCTAATTTGGATGTATTTTATTTAGTTTTAAGGCCTAATTTCCAACTTCAAGTACAACATTGAATAGCAATAGTGAAACAAGCATCCTTGTCTTGTTCCAGACCTCAAGGGAACGGCTTTCACTCTCCACACTGAAGATAAGAATACCTGTGTTTTTAATGTGATGCTGTTTATCATTTTGAGGAACTTACTTTCTTTTCTTATTTTTTGAGTGTCTTTATTGTGAAGTGGTGTTGGAATTTATCATTCACATTTTCTTCATGAATTGAGGTTTTCATGAGATTTTCAACTTCATTGTGTTAATGTGGTGATTTACATTGATTTTCTTATGTTGAACACCCTTGCGTATAGATAAATCTCTCTAGGTCATGGATACTTCTTTTAATATACTATTGGTTTTAATATGACAGTTTTTGTTGAGTGACTTTGGATCTGTATTTTTAATGGAAATTGGTCTTTGGTTTTCTTTCCATATGTCTTTATGTAGCTTTGTTATCACAATAATTTTAACCTCATAGGAAGAGTTTGGAAGAGATACACTGACTTCAAGTTGGAATATTTTGAGAAGCATTATAATTATCTCTTCTCTGAATATTTTATAAATTTCATAATGGAAACTGTCTGATGTTAGACTTGTATTTTTTGGGATATTTTTGATGACTACTTGAATCTCTTTACCTGTTATAGTTTTGTTGAGATTTATTTATTTTTCCATTAATTTAGGTAAACTGTGTGTTTCTAGGAATTGGCCCATTATTCTGTGTTATCTGGATTATTGGTAGACAATTGTTCATAGTATTCATTCATAATCCCTTTAATATCAGCAATATCTAGCAAAGTCCCCAATTTCATACTGAGCTTTAGTCATTTGTATCCTCTCCTTTTTTCTTGTTCAATCTGAATAAAACTTGGCTATTTTATTGAAATTTTCTAATAATCAATTTAATTAGATCTCTCATTTTTTTAAAATACTGTATTCCATTTCTCTCCACTTAAATACTTATTATTTCCTTCCTTCTACAAGGTTTAAATTCATTTTGCCCTCCTTTTTTTAATTTCCCACAAGTCTGCAGATAGGCTATTAATTTGTGATTTTTTTTTTAAATATGAGAATTCACACCTATAAATTTCTCTGAATCTTTAAACTTCATTCCTAAACTAGTCTAACAAAAGAAATTTATTTAGCCACAAAATCAAAAATAAAATCGACCATGATGGGTAGCAGAGACTAAATGAAAACTGTAGTTTATGGCAGATGGTCATCACTGAAGAACTTGAGATTACATATTAGTGAATAGGTTTCATATGAAAATGAAGTAAAAAATTCTCCTAAGTGTAAACCCTGGTTAGAGATTCCTGTATAAAAGTGGGATCCTTGGAATTATAGCGGCATTGTAAAGGTTAACAATGTATAAACACATGGATCAAATATGAGCATCAAGATAAACACTTGCCCTGACATTGGTTCTACATGGTAGAAAGCCGTTTGAATGACAAGCCAGTGTACAGTTTGAAATCACCACAATTTGTGGCCTTAAAAGCTGTAAGTGGAAGACTTAATGTTAAATATTTATGGCTATCTAAAAGAAAATCAAAATCAAATGTAAATCCTCTCTTTCCACCAAACCTCCAAGAATTCACAAAAATATAGGTCCAACGAATTACACAGAACACAATTTTAAATATCAACATAGACAATAAGAAAACAAGTTACCATAACTAAGAGCCAGAAGAACAGCAGACAATGGAAAAAGCATTTGTTTCAGAATTTGAAATTATTCAAATAATATGAAACAACATTTTAATGAGTTTTAGAAAACTAAAAATATGTATTGCAATATATAAAATGGCATAAACATATTTCAATAACAAATAAATAGAAACTCTAGTTGCTGAAATATACAATGATGAAAATTTAAAGTTTCCATGTAGTAAATCTGGGAGAAATTCAACTTCAATGGAAACTAAAGTCCCACCCACCCTGAAACAGAAATTTAGAAAGTAAATCAAATTTATATCTGTGGACTTTCCAACATCTGACATTTTCTCTGTGTCCCTGCAGTTACTACCTGTAAAGAATTCCCTCCCATAATATTTTCTTCCCACAGCTAAAGAAAACTTCCATGCTTCATTCCAGTAATTTTTTGTTCCACTGATGGTTTCCTCCTTGGATAAAAAACAAATGCAAAATATCCTCATTTTGGAAACTCCTGAGATGAAACCCATATGTAACCACATTTGGGATAATGTATCTCAGAGTTATGTGTGTGCTTCCAATTATTCTGAGAAGGGTGATCTGGAAGCAAAGGGAAATGAGAATGGTGTCATTGGGAAAGACACTAGAAGATGAAATCCAGGGCCTTCTCATCCAATATTCTTACTCTAGTATTTGCGTCACTTGGAAACTCAGCTCTTGGCACTGGAGGAAGGAATCTTTGCACCTATGTGTGACATAAACGCACTTTGACACTGGCTATGTTATTATGGTGCAATATGTGAAGTAAATCCCGTGATACTGTTTTCTACTGTGTCTTAGTTTAAATGATGTCCCTGGACCTGAAGGTGTTTATTCTCACTTCCCTCACTCTGGACAGTTAATCTTCAATTGACAGTGTTCATCTTTTCTAAATTTCACATGGTAGGGCCCCCAAATAATTATTCTATTTAAACAACATAATACAATTTAACAGAGCAGAGCTCACTCAAAATGAATCTTTTCCTCCTTCTATATAACATATATTTCATGGTTTACAGGCAGCAATCAAATCTCCTACTTCTCCAGGAAAAATACTAGTATTTCCCTGTGTAACCTAGTCTTTATCGCTCACTCAATTTATGGAAGTTTCCGTAGATGAAATCTATATTTTAGGGTCTCTCTTCAAGTTTTACATTAAAAAATAAAACAAAACCCTATATTGCACTTAAGTTTCACTGATAGCTGACAATGTGATTTTTTTTCTTGGAATCATTTATAGTATCTTAAAGAGGAAATTTAGTTTTCCATCAGAAGAAATTTCTATACTCAGTTTAGAGTGAATCATTATTGTTTCCATATATTGTAGTGTTCTGGAGAAGAGTAAAATCCTACTGACAAAATCAGGAATACTGTTTTTCTTTGAGAGAAAAATAGAAGACGCAGAAATCGGGAAGGAATTAAAGATCTTATGTACATAAGTTCTAGGAAGATATAGCAGGGTTGAAAAGCTCTCCATCACTCACTCATGATGTGTGCTTTTAAAAAATCTTAGCATATGAATCAATGCATCAGAAAGTTATTTAGAAAGGCAACAGAGAAGGTTCTTAGGGAATTTTGAAAGAAATACAATCACCCTCTCTCCTTAATTACATTAAAAATATAAGTAAGTTTCACATCTACCATCCAGTCTACACCATACTGGGTGTGAGGTGGGAGTGGTACGTGGCTCTTTGCAGCCCTTTCTAACTCTTTATGGATTGTGTTCCTGTCCTCCAGAGGATGGAGAACTAGCAGGTGTAGTGCCAATTTAACCAATCCTTATAGGCATGAGCCTCCTACTACCTGAATGCAGAAAGGAGGCATATAAGTGGAGCCAATAATTTTAGTGGCATTGTCTTGATTACACAGTGTTCCTTATTGTAACAGAAGCATCAACTTTCTAAGCCTGCCTTTTTTTTCAGTGTACTTCCAATTACTTGAAACACATAAATTTAGCTTCTTCAATAAGATGAGTATGCATGCTTAAGTTATTTCTCAAAATTTTTTTAATTTTTTTAATTTTTAAAGAATCTTTAGATTTCATAAATGTTACATAAAAAGTATAGAGTGTTCCCATATGCTCTACCCCTCACCTTTCCATAATTTCCCACATCAACATCTTTCATTAGTGTGATACATTTGTTACAACTGATGAACACATATTGAAGCACTGTTACTAAACATGGACATCTATTTATATTTTAGTTTACACTGCCTTGCACAATTTTATAGTTATGACAAAATACGTAATGGCCTGTATCTGTCATTGCAATGGCATGCAGGACAATTCCAATGTCCCTAAAATGCTCCCATATTACTGCAATTCTTCTCTTTCCTTCCCCTCAGAACCTCTGGTGGCCACTGCCTTTATATCAATGATAAAAGTTCTTCCATTGCTATAACAATGGACTAATCTCAAAATTACTAAAAAGTTTTATGTGGAAAGAGATTTCTGCTTGAAAAGAAGCCATACAGTAAATTATTTTGTACAAGAACTGATTGTGAAAGCACAGTCTTGCAGGATATGAAACTGGGAATTGATATATCAAATTGTTGGGAGTGAGAATACCAATGACACTATTTCCACTAGTAAATGTACATGATTGTGTATGTATGGCTTGGAAAGATTATTCAGAATATATTATTTGCATTAATCTCTAAAGACATTGCCTAAGAAAAGTTTTGAAAAACTGACTGGTTCATGTGATAAATAATTTTGCTGGAAATCATAATTCAAGGAATTTGGAGTGAGGTGTGGCAATTACTCGCACAGGAGAAACTTCGAAAAGCAAACGACAAGCTGAGGATTTTTAATTCTCAGATTGTGGTGCATTCAAATCAGAGAAATTTTATAAGACTGCATGAGTGAAATATCTTTCCAAGAAAATTGCTGTTTTGGCATGTATGATATCAGATTTTGAATCTGTTTCTTAAGATTAGAAAATGAAAATGAATTCTCAGCTGTCCCAAACAATGAGAAGTGAATGCAAATACATAAACAAGTATTTTCAAAAATGAGCAATAGCTCAGAGAAATCACTAATTTGGAGATGCCACTCTGGTTTACTATTTGTAGTGATGGCCCAGGGATCAGGTGATGAATCAATCATTCACCTTACTCTACCTCACAAAGTACACAGTAGGTCTACATAAACACCTGTAATTGTGGGCTACTATCTGGTTTTAATTGGTTAAAAATATATAGTAGGAAATGGGGGAAAACACCACATTGGTTTTATGATCTATAAATGTGAACTATTATTGTAGGAGGTGCTGAGAGAAATTTCATGAAAATGTCCTTAACTTTGAAAATAATTTTTAAACAGACAACCTTGCATCACTGGAAGAATCAGAGAAATTACTGAGACCATCGAAGTTTGAAGAATCAGGGATTGTGTTGTTGATTATAACCTCACTCAATTTATGACTGACAATGTGCATGACAAAGGAGTGTATCAGAGATTGAATGTGGATTATTGTAAACCAGTCAGACAATGTCTCCATTTCAGGAAGTGACTTCTTTCTGGAGCCAATGAACAAAAAACATGGTAGCTGGTACATAGCCTTTTCTATGAGTGATTATTTTTCACCAAAATCATATAAATCAAACACTTGGTTTCATCTGGCAGTGACTGCAGTATACCTTCATCAGTCCAGAACTTGCTATAATTGTATATATACAGAATTACTTGTATTAAATATTTTACTGCTGGAAATCCAGGCAGCAGGTTCTGCCTTCAATACTGATTCCAGGGAATACAATAAGAGAGATCACATTGTGTAAAATAATACAGAAGAAACAGGTGTCCTTGTTATACAAAAATTAAATAAATAGAAGTTTATTATTTGGCAATTTCAAAGTTAATTTTTAGACACTTATAAATAATCTAGATTTAAACCACCCTGTGTTCAACTTCTGTCAATCATGAGCACTTTTTAAAACTTGAGATAAAGAATCCTTTTATAGAAAGACTGTTTCTCAGCTCTTTTAAGGCCTGTTTTATGTCCTTGTTTCTAAAACTATAGATTACGGGGTTCAGCATGGGAGTGACCACCATGTACATTACTGAGGCTATTGTGCTAGCCATTGAGTTTTGTGTAGCAGCAGAGCTAAGATACACTCCAAGACCTGTACCATAAAACAAGGTCACTACTGAGAGGTGAGACCTGCAAGTAGAAAATGCTTTACACATGCCCTTAGCTGTAGAAATTCTCAAAATGGAGGATACAATTTTGGAGTAAGAGAAAAGGATTCCAGTGAATGGAATAACCCCCAGAAGTCCAGCTGCAAAATATAGCACTAGGTCATTGCAGAAGGTGTCAGAACAAGTAAGTTGGATTACCTGATTAAGTTCACAGAAAAAGTGGGGGATTTCCAACTCTGTACAAAAAGATAATTGTAAAACCATTAAGCATAGTGAAAGGGAGTCCCAAACACTCAATAACCAGGAGGCCACCAGCAAGAGGCCACAAACCTGGGGGTTCATGATGACTGTGTAGTGCAGGGGGTATAAAATGGACACAAAGTGGTCATCGGCCATCACAGCCAAAAAGAAGTTGTCTAATGGTCCAAAAAGCATGGACAAATAGATCTGTCTGAGGCAGTTTTCAAAAGTTATGATTTTGCTTTCTGTCTGGATGTTCAGCAGCATCTTTGGGACAGTGGTGGAGGTGAAACAGATATCTGAAAAAGACAGGTTGGAGTGGAAGAAGCAAATGGGTGTGTGGAGGTGGGAGTCTGAGATGTTGGCCAGGATGATGAGCAGGTTCCCCATGACGGTGAAAAGGTACATGGACAGGAACAGACCAAAGAGGAGGGGCTGCCCTTCTGTATCTTCTGAGAGACCCAGGAGGAAAAATTCTAAAACGTATGTTTGGTTTTCTCTTTCCATGTAGATGATGAATTTCCTGATAAAGATATCAGAGTAATGCAATTTTAGCCACAAGCAGTCATCAGAAAAAGGTAATAAATGGAATGGTTTGCATTTTGTAAACACATGAAGCTAATATTTTTCTTGATTTTATATAGATCTAGTGCCCTTATCTGAAAATGTCAGGGAAAACATATGTTCTTGCTTCTCCTTGATACTTTTGCTGACTAGAAATCCTTGTCCATAAGAGAACACTTTTTCAAGGCAATATTTTCTATTGCAAATTCTCTCAGACTTCATTTTAATCAACAAACTTTATGACCAGTCTTTTTGTACCCTGTGACAAAATTGTGAAGGAGAAGAGCAAAGTAGTAGGAATCACATTACCTGGTTGCAACATGTAGTACAAAAGCAAAAAATTAAACAAAATCCTATTGATTAAAAAGACAAACCCACACAAATGGTGTCCACTAACGTTTCATCTAGGACAAGGGCAATTTGACATAGAAATTATGGTCTTCTTAACAAGTGCAGCTGAAACAATAGGATGCAATCATGCCAAACAAAAAAGGAATTTAGGCACAGATTTTATTCATGTTACAAAAATTAAATCAAAATGAATCATATCACTTAAAAGTAAAATTCATTGTAAAAGCACTAGACAAATACATAAAGAAAATCTAGTGGCCCATGTTATGGTAATGAGTTTTTAGATATAGCAACCAAAGCATGATCCATGAGAGAGCAAAATTTATAGGTAACTTTTTATTCAAATATAAAATTATTCCTCTGTGAAAGGCATTGATAAGGGATTTTTTAAAAATTAGATATTTGGAAAAAATATTTGCAAAACACATCTGATAAATGATTTGTACACAAATGTAAATATTACTCTGAAAACCATAAAATAAGAGAGAAAATGCTGAATTTTAAAATGGGTAAATGATTTGAACAGAATCCTATCCTAAGAAGATATGCACTTCCCAAATAAGCATACAAAAAGGACCTCAATCTCCGTGGCACCTAGGTATTATTACCAAGTGCCAAAAAGAAATGCATCTGGAAAAATACCTTGACAAAAAGGGAGAAATATTAAATACAAATGAGTTTTTATGTGTAAGAGATTTCCAAGTGAGTTGGGATGTCATTCCAGAAATTAAGCTTATGCATGGCTCAGCAGGATGTCATTGACTGTCCCAGTGAGCATTGCATCAAACAGCAAGGATCCTGGTAGCTCTAGAGACATCTAGACCCTTTAAGAAGGGCAGAGAATTTCAGGAATTCAGCACCCTGTTAGTGGGCCTTACTTTGGAATTTATGTTCCCCAGTGTAAAAGAGTTAGACTCATTCATAGATTCCCAACACATGGCTCTTCTGTCCCTTTTATTTTAACCGATAATTAGCACTATACTTGTTAAATATATGTACCAGAGTCTTAAATCTTTGGTCTGTTCAAGTGCAGGTTGAGCCCTGAATCTAAGCAGAGTTTCAACACCTACTCTCCAGTTCATTGGATTCACCCAGGACAACTAACAAGGAGATGGTGATGGACAACACCCAACATGAGGAACAAAGAGTGTCTGCAACTGCAAGCAAGATAGTTCCATCCATTTGGCTCATGGGATCTGAGCCCCCTCTCAATTAGAAATAGAATGGGCATCACCATCCCATAATACTCAAGATTTGGGAATGAACAATGGACTAAAGTAGACTTATTATTCTTTTATAGACATTATTGTTCAAGCAATGGAGGAACTTTTATCATTAATATGGAGACAGTGGCCACCAGAGATTCTGAGTGGAGGGATAGGGAAGAGCAGGTGTAACATGGGGGCATTTTCAGGACATTGAAATTGTCCTGCATGACATTGCAATGATGGATACAGACAATTATACATTTTGTCATAACCTAAAATTATGCAGAACAGACTGTTAAGTGTAATGAAAAGTATGTCCAGGTTGAGTAGCAACACTTCTATATGTGTTCATCAATTATAACAAATGAACCACACTAACAAAAGATGTTGTTAATATGGGAAAGAGTGGGAAGGGGAAGGGGTGGGGCATATGAGAACCTTTTATATTGTTATATAACATTTATGTAATCTAAATCTATTTAAAACTTCAGAAACTAAAACAAATAAATAAATAAATAAATAATTTTAATAACCTCAGCATCATTTGTCATTAGGGAATTGCAAAATTAAAACCACAATGATATATCATCACACACTTATTATAATAGGTCAAAACCTAAACACTGACAATACCAATGTATGTTGAGTATGTGCAATAGTACGTCTCTCACTCATTGCTAGTGAGAACACAAAATGGTTCAGCCAGAAGACAGATTAGCATTTTCTAGTAAAACTAAACATAGTCTTACCATACAATCCAGCAATTATGCTTTTAGGCATATATGTGGCTGAAATGAAAATTTGAGTCCACACAAACCCCACATGTGAATGTTTACAGCAGCTGTTTTTGTTGTCTCCAAATCTGAAGGCAAACAAGATGTTCAATAGTTCAATAGGTGAACTCATGGTACTGTTTCCATATAGTGGAACATTGCTGAGATGAAAAGAAATTTTCCATCCAGCTGAAAAATATATGGACTAATCTTAAGTGATTATTGCTAATTACAAGAAACCAGTTTTAAAATGTTGCATATGTTGATATCAATTATATGACCTTCTGGGTAAGGCTAAACAATGCGACAATAGGATGTTCAGAAGTTGCTAGAGGACTGAGAAAGAGAAGGGGGGTTGACAAGATAAAGAAAAGGGGAATTTTTAGAGCAATGAGTCTATTCTGTGTGTTGTATAACTGAAGACACATGATAGTATACATTTTTTAAAACCCATTGCACTTGAAAACACAAAGAATAAGCCTTATGTATGCAAGTAAAATATCATTAACAAGGTGAAGGGAATCTCAAATAGAATGAAAATGTTGCAAATCTATCAAGCTATATAAAAATGTATAATTTGCCCTGACAAGAGGGGCTGAGGGCAAAGGTGCTGAAAAAGTAATATACGCTATGAATGGAGCTTATAAAATGAAGTCAAAATAAACTGTGCATAAGTATAGTACCCTAGTAAAGTAGCACTCCACCATGTATGGATTAACAATTCTAATAATTTTATCCATGTACACTGGAATCAAGAAATTCATAGACAGATGGGAGATGAGGGAATATATTTCTCACTGTGAAGTGAGGGCTTACAGATAAGCAAGGGGAGGAGGTTAGAATGTTCTATGTGATAATGGTTTAGAGCTAGACACAAGAGTATGAACTCATGTGTAGTTGACTATATATACCGAGGGTTGTATGCAGACATATTTCTAGACACGTATATATACAAGCTTAGTATACACACATGTATTTCCTTATACTCTTTGCAGAGAGAACCTAGAGTCCTCAGTAGCAAGGATCACAGATATTCCACAGACCTTAACACCATTCTCCATAAGTGTCTTCTTGGAGAAATGGCTGGCTCTAGGACAGAAATATGCAAGAAAAACTTGGCACAACTTTAGTAACAAAGAGTAAATAGGTACTAAAATAAACCCCTCAATGATAGGGTCATAGTAAAGAGATACAAAGTGCAGCTGAAAGAGCTCCCTTGGCCCAAAGTAGAACAAATTGAACAAATAAATAGTATTGCATCAAAACCCAAAGTATGAAAGCAATGTCATGAATCCATCCTGAGACAAAGAAAATTTTGATTAAGTAAATAAGCAAAGACAAATCTCTCATGCAGAAGAATGCAATAATTTATGTGGCTATTGCTCTCTCAAGCCTGTGGAGCATAAATACCATTCCTGAAGGCCTCCTCACAACTCTTTCTGAAGGTGATATGAGGAAAGGCAGAGAAATGAAGAACTTTATTCTGGGGGACCTCAAAACATTGTTGACCAAGATAAACATCAACAATGATAAGTCACATTGATAGGTGCACCCTGTATATGATGTGATGAAATGACACTTTATATCTGGTGTCTTCCTCCAAAAACCTGTAAACCTAGTTTAATCACAAGAAGAATATGAGAAAATTCTAACTGAGGGATACTTTACAATATAGCTGAATGCTAATCCTCAAAGCTGTAACAAAAGAACTAAGAATTTATGACAAATAAATATAAGGGGTTATTTTGGAAGGCAGATGTTAAGAACAGGGAAAAGGGGGTGAGAGGTTCTTAGAAACTATCTCTAAAATCCATGCAAGTTTTTGGTAAATTTATCCTGTTCTAATACATAATGTTTATTTATTAAGTATTAAAATTATTAATGATGTGGAAAATCCTAGGAACATCTAAATCCAAGATTCAATCCAGACACAATTACATGCCTTGTACAAGAATATCACCTAATGTAAGTCTCACATTTTTCATCCCTCAAGTCAGAGTAGTGAAACTGATTTCATAGAGTAATTGAAAGAATTAAATAATGAATATAGAATGCTGACCTTTTGACTAGTATTAATAGCCAATATTTTATACATTATGATTCAACCATACACAGATTCACTCCCCACACCTTCCCCATATCCATTGTGCTATTTCCATCCTTCATCATCAACAGCAATACTCACATTGACCCAGAGTGAGCTTTCCTCAGAGCAAGGCTTTTCATGATCATCCCCTTCTATAAATCTGCACTGACTGTCCTTTAACTCCAAACATAAATATCCATCTTGAGGACAAAACACAAGGATCTCTGTAATATGGCTGCTGCCAATCAGAAAAGGTTCACGTTCCCCTTTTCAAGTCCCTGCCCCTCATTTTTCATTAGATATTACGAATTATTTTTAAAAAATCACCACACCTTATGGTTATATTGATCGCACATTTGCATCCCTGTCATTTCTTCTTGGAGTGCTTTTATCCCTTTCTCCTCCTGAAATGACTCCAATTCCTACTTCAAGGCTCAGTACAATTTACAGCTCCCTTGTGAAGTGTTCACTAACCTCCACAGATGAGTCAATTCTTTTCAATCCACTTCACGAAGATTTCAGAGCCACCTCAGGATATTGGATATACTCATTCTATGTCTATTACCCCATTTGGATGCAATTTCCTTAATATGAGGAAGAAAGCCTTACTCATTTCTTTATTCCCAAATTAATATTTAGAGCACATCATGAAGTAATTGATGATTAAACATTTGTTGAATGACTAAAAGGAAAAATGAATGAATGTGGTTAAACAAATACTTTCAACAATTGTAGAGGAAAACAAGTGAAAGAAGGAAAAATACTGCTGAGAGAGGGAAAACTGAAGAGTGAAAGGCCAGAGGAGACAGATTGGAAAATGAACATATTTTAGTGTATCTACTATCTATTTCCGCTCAGAGTTTTTAAGAAGGCAGGACTTTGTATCTTAAGCATTCTCTATGGCCATAACCTGTTGATGCCCTTAAAACTACTACCAATAACAGGGGTCCATGGGGCTGAAATACATTCCCCCAGGGCCTGTGAAAATTCTATACCTCACGCTGAAATTATCAAGGCAGAGTCCAATTTCACCAATGCAGATTCTTCCTTGAATGATGGATGAATTTGGAAGCTCTGCTCCCAGGATGAAAAGGGAGATGGAATCACTCACGAAGTCTTTAGAAGACAAAATTGTGTTTTCTCTTCACCAAAGATTAGCAAAATGGACTTGATATAGTGAAGGGGAAGCACTTAGAGTTTCTGAGCAATTAGGAATTCCATTCTCATGAGCTGTTTTAATGAAGTATTCTTTTGTCAATACACATGAGATATTTACTTCTCTGGAGGTAAGAAAGGAATGCACAATGCAAACTTGTGCCAGTTTTGTCCCTTGAGACAGCTTTAGAGCTCCATGTTCATCTCTTATCACTGTAGACACCTACATCCCAGGAAAAGGTCACCTCTCTTTAGGTGGGGGCTCTAGCATTGCCAGATTTCCCATAATGATTTCCCTGTTGAGGATTCTGGAGGAAGATTCTGGATACACCAAAATATGCTATGTCTCCAACCTGTCTCCTCTGGAATTGTATCTCATAAATGGAGCCACCCTCTCTCAAAATGATTTCCTCTTGTCTCACTGCTTCTCCTTTCTCCCCCATAGTTAGCAATATCTGTTCAACTCACACAAACATTTGTTTTCTCTGTCATTCAACAAATATATTATTCAGCAATACTGTATGGCAAACCCTAAACTACTTTCTGGGATGTAGAAGAGTATATGGTACGGTGTTTCCTTGTAAACAGTTCACAATCTAAACAAGTAAGATGCAAATAACACCCTAAGAGGGTACTGCAGTCCTAGTGAATTTCAAATCCTTATGAATGATGGTTGGATTTTCCATATCATCCCTTAGGTTCCTGGCGACTTTGATGAGGATTATATTGAACCTATAGATCACTTTGTGTAGCCCTGGCATATTTTTTTAAACAGGTTTATTCACACACACACCGTACACTCCTTCCATATTTTACAGTCAATGGCTGTCAGTTTAATCATATAGTTTTGCATTCAACATCACAATGAATTTTAGAATATTTTTATTACTTCAAAAAGAAACATACCCTACCACTTACGAAACCCTATTAATGATACTTAGCAATGGTGTGATATCTTTGTTACAATTGATGAAAATATTACAATATTATCATTACCTTTTGTCAGATTTTTATTTTTCATTTTTAAAGAACCTTTAGATTACATAAATCTTACATAAAAAACAAAGGGGAGGCAGGCTTGGGCTGGGTGTCTGCGCTGCGGTGCTGTGTTCCCCTGCTGCACCTGGGAAGAGTCTTTTCCCCAGGCTGCGGGATGCGGGTCTCTGGGTACATAGAACCATCACTCGAGGCCCACCAAAGCCTTGATTACAATTTGTTGAGCACGTTCTGTGTAGCAGACCGTGGGTCGAACACCTTGCATCCAAGGCTCATGGTCTTCACAGCAACCCTACAAGGCAAAGTGTTATCCCTATTTTACCACTGAGAAATCCTCACAACCAGAAAGACATGGAAATTATGGATTCAAACCCAAATTTGATTCCACTGTCACTGCACTTTGGAACTTGGGGTTTGACTTTAGTCCAGCCTCTGCCACCTCTAGTTGTGACCTGGGGTAGCTTTGCAACCCTCAGTTTGCTCATCTGAGACATGGGATTGATGGTACCTATCTGAGGGTGCAGGTGTGAAGTACTTTGCTGAGCAGTGCGCATCTCCGCTTTCCAGACCCTGCTTCTCGGCTTGCCTCTCTTGGGCGGCCTGGCGCGGAGCTCCCAACACATCCACCAATAAAGAGGGTGCCCAGACCGCCAGGTTCTCTTCCTGTCCCCAGCTTCCCAAATGCAGGCGTTTGGCACCGCTGGTCTTCATTTTCCTTATAAAGTTTAATTTCCCCAGTGACCTTTGAGAATAATTCCCAACTCTAAAAGGAAATAGAAGCCTTTGTATTTGTTTTGTTTTAAATGTTTGTTGTTGTTTTGTTGGGGGGACATGGTTTTCCTTGAATAAGTTAGTTTGACTCTTTGGGAGGGGGGGGTGCAGATGACATAGGCCTGGAGAAATGGGTGAATTGCTAGAGAGAGTCCGGCTGATGCATAGAAACTGGACTGGTTGGATGAATTGGTTTTTGGTTTAGCAGGGTCCTAACTAAAATTCCCACTGAATCCTCTTCTGTCCACCGTGTACAAGGTCTGAATCTGTTATCCTTGGTCACGTTTCAAAGGCTTCAATGCCTTAGGAGAAAAGCTTAAGGCAGATAGCTGAAGGCAAGCAAGCAGCGAGCTTTGAAATGATAGGATTTCTGGTAAAATGTAAATGTTGACATTTTAAAATAAAACTGTTATATCACTCATTTAAATGTGTGTAATGAAATCTAATTACTGTAGTGATTTGATTTCTTTTGAAAAAAAATACACAAACTAGTTTTTATTTAACAGTCAAAAGTTTACATTGTTCTTTTTTCCTCCTTGAATGCATATTTCCATTTGATTTCCTCTACAGAAGTTTTTTCTAGTATAATAAATTTTATGCTTGAATGTCTTTGGTTTATCATCCAACTTTCCCACAAGAAAAATGTACACAAACATTAAAATTTAAACATTTTTAAAAATTGGAAAGTGTTCAGCGTGTTAAGCATTTTCTTTTGGAATGAGTTATAATGATTATTCAATCCATGATCCATCAAACTAGTATAAATATATGACAATTTTGGTAATTGTTAAACAAAAAGTTATATTGGAAATGCTTCTCTTATGTTGATTGGAGGTTTTTTCTTCCCTGCATCAACCCACATGTATTTGTTAGAATGAAAAAGCTATATTTATTTGTTTTTGTGGATGAAACATTGAAAAAGTTTACTTGTAAATAAGTACACTTGAATTGAAACAGTTTTGTTGTGGCAGTGTCACTGAATTCTTTGAACACCTGAATAAATGGTTCATAATAATCACAAGTGATATATTATTAAAAAAAAAAAATAAGGGATTCTCATATGCCTCACTTCCTCTCTCCCACAATTTCCCACAAGAACTTCATCCTTCACTACTACGGTACATTTGTTAAAATTGATGAACACATATTGAAACATTGTTACTAAACATGGACTATAGTTTACATTATGGTTTACTCTCTTTCCCATACAATTTTGTAGGTTGTGACAATATATATAATGGCCTGTATCTGTCATTGCAATGTCATGCAGGACAACTACAAAGTTCCCCAAAAGCCCCCATATTACAATTTTCTTCCCTCTCCCTTCCGTTAGAAATTCTGATGACCTTTGCCTTTATATCAATAATAAAAGATCTTCAATTGCTAAAATAATAAGTCTCTAATAGAATATTAATAAGTCTGCTTTAGTCCAATGTTCATTACAAAATCTTGAGGATTTGGGGATGGCAATGCCCACTTTGTTTCAAATTGAAAGGGGGCTTAGGTCCCATGGGCAGATGGATGGAACAATCTTGCTTGCAGTTGCAGATACTCTCTGTTCCTTGGGATGGGCATTGTCCATCATCATCTTCTTGTTAGTTGCCCTGGGTGAATCAAATATACTGGAGAGTAGGTACTGCAATTCTGCTGAGATTCAGGGCTCAACTGTCATAGGAATGGACCAAAGATTTAAGCCTCTGGGATATATATTTAACAAGTATAGTGCTAAATATATGTTCAAATAAAAGGGGTAGAAGAGCCATGTATAGGGAAACTATAAATGCATCAAAGCCTATTACACTGAGGAGCATAAATTCCAGAGTAAGGCATACTGACAAGGTGCTGAATTCTTGAGCTTGTCTGCACTGCTTACAGTGTCTGGTTGTATACAGCCCTCAGGAAACCCACTGATTTATACACTGATTACTGTGTCAGTCAAAGAAATCCTGCTGAGATGTGCATAAGCATACCCTCTTGAATGGCCTGCTGACTCACATTGAAATCTCTTAGCCATAAAATCTTATTTGTATTTACTATTTCCCCCATTTGGCTGAGGTCTCTTTGATGGTGTATTTGGGAATGCCCTGTATTTTCTATGTGACTTTTCTGTAACCTAAAGCTTCCTTGAATATAAAATTGAAAAAATAAGATACTGGGGGAATAGTAGGATAAATTGTCACTTACATACAAAACAAATCTTACAGTGATAAAAGACACAATGTCTAAACAAATTTTATATTCCTTCAATTTTTTAAATTATTTTGAATTTTATATTTCTTTTTTTAAATTATTATTTCATTTTCTTACTAATTTATACAGTATTTTTTTTGCTTCATTTTCAGACACATTTTGGATCATGAAAGGGTAACAGCAGTGGTGGGGGAGGATCATTGGTGTGGTGTGTCAGTGATGTGGGGTCACATGGAAGGGGTTCACCTGGGGCATGCCTCTAAGATATATGAATATGTTCAATTATTCATGTGACATTGTGTCAATGGGTAGAGATTCACATGATAACCTAAAAAATATTGAATTCCCATTCTAGGGGTTCTCCTACATTCTCTAATAGGACAGCAAGAATCCCCCAAGTGCAAGGGCAATGTCTACTGAGGGAAGACAGACCATTATGCCAAGCCCTTGTAAATGATGATTTTTCTTTTGAACCTTTTCATGTAAAATTGAAACTTAGCCTAGTATTATATACTGCTTAAGAGGTACCTCCTGAAGGCCTCCTTGTTGCTCAAATGTGGCCTCTCTAAGCCAAATTCAGCATCTAAAAACACTACCTTCCCCCTGGCATGGGACATTACTCCCAGGAATGAGCCTCCCTGACACTGAGAAGTTATTACCAAGCACCACCTAGCAATGCATCTGGAAAAAGACCTTGACCAAAAGGGGAAAATGGTAAATACAAATGAGGTTTTCTGGCTAAAAGATTGCAAAGTGAGTCAGGAGGTCATTCCAGATGGTATGCTTAGGCAAGTCTCAGCATGATCTCATTGAGTGTCACAGTATACAGAGCTGCAAACAGCAGGACTCCTGAGGGCTTTAGAAATATCCAGAATCTATAAATAGGGTACACAGCTCAAGAATTTGGCACTCTTTCAAGGGACCTTACTTTGGAATTTATGCTCTTCAGTGTAACAGAGTGAGACTCATTTATAGGTTCTCTACACATGGCTCTACTACTTTTTTATTTGAACCCATAATTAGCACTATACTTGATAAATATATGTCCCAGAGACTTAAATCTTTTGTCCATCTATGTGCCAGTTGAGCAATGAATTTCAGCAAAGTTGCAACACCTACTCTCAGTTCATTAGATTAAATGGACAACTAACAAGGAGATGATGATTGGCAATGACCATCCTAAGACACTGAGATGGTTTACAAGTGCAAATAAGAGTCCCACCCATCTACCCCATGGAATTGAAGACCCTCTCAATTAGAGTTGGAGTGGGCTTCACCATCCCAGAATCCTCAGTACTGTTAAATTAACTATGGATTGAAGTATGCTTACTGCTATTCTACTATAGACATTACGATTCTAACAATGGAAGAAATTATATCATTGAAGTGGACGCAGTGGCCACTGGATCGTCTAAGGGCAGGGAGAGGGAAAAACAGGTGAAAAATGTGGGCATTTTCAGAACTTGGGAATTGTCCTGAATGACATTACAATGACAGATACAAGCAATTACATATCTTGCCATAACTTACAAAATTGTGCAGAAGAGTGTGTAAACTTCAATGTAAGCTATAATCCACACTTAGTGACAATGCTTCAAAATGTGTTCATCACTTGTAACAAATGTACAACACTACTGAAAAATGTAGGTAACGTGAGAAAATGTGGTAGATGTTGGGAGCGGGGCATATGGGGATCCCCTATATTTTTTACATAATATTTGTGTAATCTAAGTATCTTAAAAAAAATAAAAAGTATATTTGTAATATTAGTTTAAGCATAAGAAGAATTTGCATAGATATCCATAGAAACACAATGGGAATAGGAGATGTAAGATTATGAAAAAGATTTTACTGACATTTTTGTATTTTTAAAAATTGAAATATCCACCAAATATAATAGGGTATACTGGGTGTGAGAGGCTAATAATGTGGGAAACTCTCTGGAATAGGTTCACAATTTTTTTGTAGAGTAAGATTGTTCAAAAATAGAGGTCATTAAAAATTAAAAATGTGAGACTGTGGGGGAGCATGGCTTATGGGTTAGGCATATAATATTTAGCTCTCATTCAAACAACAAAGGAAAAGCCAGAGGCTGCTGTAGGGACCTCCACTGGGGCACAGCAAACAGGGGCACTACTTGCCAACTCCCAGAATAGTGAGGGTCAGAGACACAAAAAAGCCAAAATCAAGTAATTGGAATACAGGCAGCAGTAACGAAATAGAACAAGAAGAACAAAGTGTCAAAGAGAAAACTTAACACACATACAAAAATAGCAATTAAATAAAACCCTAAGGTAAAGAGAGAAGTTAATCAACTGAATAAATCTATCAAGATAAAAAGATGACCAGACAGCAACAAAAATTACAAACCATACTAAGGAACAGGAAGACATGGCCCAGTCCAATGAACAAACTAAAAACTAGGAGGAGGTGCAGAACATGGAACAACTAATCAAAGCTGTCGAAACAGATATCAGGGACTAAATTAATGAAATGAAGGAAGAGATTAAGGATATAAGAAGGCAATGGGAGAACATACTGAAGAAATTGTAAACATACATAAAAAGATAATGGATATAATGGTGATGAATGGAACATCCCAAGAAGTCAAAAGTACACTGGACAGACAGGCTGCAAGTTGGCATTGTTTTAAGTGGGCACTCACCATCTTTCTTGCAAAAAACAGCTGAGTGGGGACAAGATCCTGCCTGAGTGAGCTGTTCTGGGAGCCCACAGAGCGGGAGACTTTAGGGTACTAATCTGGAGGGATCTGGACAAAGAGATAAATTGCTCAAGATAAAACCATGAGTTTTTAGCCCCATGACTGGAGACTGTGGACGTCTAAGCCTAGAGGCAAAAACCATGCTAGCCCTCACTCAGGCCAGCCACCCAGTGGGAGGGAGCATGCATCAAGAGTGGGAGGGTTCTGGCAAAGGGCAGAGAGAGGTTTCCTTTCTGTAGGTTTGGTTGCATGGATCCATGCTGAGTTTTGGGGAGCATACTAGCTGGCTGGAGGTGCACCAGGAAGAGCTGAGAGGCAAATATGCTGAGGAAGCCTGATTTACCTAACTGCCCTGGGATAGAGAAACTTGGCCTATGAGAGAGCAGAGTCAGGCAATTGACTACTCCTGTGCTGAGAACTATCAAAATTTCAGCTCCCCTAAGTGGGCTGACAGTAGGAAGTGCTTAATAAGCTTCCAAGTACCTATTTAGGGTCCCCCGGGACAAGTGGGTGGTCTAGAACAGGGTTGAGAGTCATTTCTCTGTGGTGAATTCAGACATCAGGGTTCCATTTGAATTTCAAAAGGGAACTCAAACTGATCAGGAGAGGGGAGGGGTGATATGCTCACACAACCTGTTGAGTCCTGTTGCCCTGGGAGTCAAACCTGCCCAAAAGAAAGTGACCGGATATCTTTATAAAGAGCTAACTGACCCAATGAGAAAGTTTAGCTCAGTGGAGGAGATCCCACCTTGAACATCACAGGTTTGGAGTTCAATTCCCAGCTCCTCTTAGAGTAATGATCTACCAGGATATGAAACATTCAGCTGCTACTTTAGGACAGAGAAAAAACAGATATTAGTTTTGTATTAGCTTCTATTGGGTCACATATTTATACTAAAAATAAAAGGTTATTTTAAAAAAATAGATTTAACTTAGTTTCCTGGCTAAATCTCGCTTCAAATCCTGCATAGAGAAGGCTGCAGGGTAATTTATTGATGAACACCAGCTGCCTGAGAAGTGCCACAGAGGCCTGCAAAGTAACACTGTTCTTCCTTAGTTTTTGTTTGACTGCTTGCTTGTGTGTTTGGTTATTTTAGTTTCTTGTTTTCTTTTCCTCTTTCCTCCCATTTCCCCTTTTTTAAAAATTAGGTGCTGCTGGCTTGTTTCTTCTTTGCTGTGCTTCTTTCAAGATTTCAAATTTTCTGTGTATGCTGAATTTGTCCACTAATGCTATTTCTTTTCCAATTTTCATCTTTTTGTCTTCTGTTTCCTGTTGTTCTTACATTCCACCTTTCTTTATTTAGTCCTCAATTTTTCTGATTTTTATTTCTATCTCATCTATTCTGTTTTGCTTCTTTTATTAACATTTTTCTTTTTGTCTTTCCTTTCTCTTTCCTTCTGTATTAGTCAGCCAAAGGGGAGCTAATGTGAAATATCAGAAAGGGCTTGTCTTTAAAAAGGGTATTTATTTCGGGTAGAAGTCCACAGTTACCAGGCCACAGAGCGTAAGTTTCTTTACTCACCAAAGTCCATTGCCACATGTTGGAGCAAGACAGCTGCCAAAATTTGCCAGGGTTCAAGCTTTTCAGGTTCCTCTCTTCCCGAGGCTGCAATTCTCTCTGGGCTTAGCTCCTGTGTTTCTCCACAAGGTCAACTGTAGACTATCAGGCAAATGGTTCACCTCTCTTCTCCTGGGGCCTCCTCTCCAACATCAAAACTCCAAATTCAGAACTGCAACTCAATTTCTGCTCCCTTTGTCCTTTGCCTTGCCTTTTGTATTGAATTCTCCTACCCACCAAGGGGTGGGGCTCAATACCCAACTGACATGGCCCAGTCAATGCCCTAATCATAACTTAATCATGTCCAGATTAACAGATCAGTTTACAAGTATGATACAATTATATTTTTGGACTTCATAATTACATCAAATTGCCAAATGGCTACACCCTCTCTCCTCATCATTCTGGCTTTTTAATTCATTCTATATATTTATTTCTATTCAGTTTCTGATTTCATTGTAGGCACAGCAATTTTTTACTCTTATTACTCTACACTGCTTACATGAGTTAAATATACATTTTACTAATTCTTACATGGTCTCTCTTCTAACTTTTATTATTATTATTACTATTATTCTTTTCTTACCTCTTTCTCTTATTCTGGCCCTGATTTTTCCTTCAAGGGAACAGAGAAAACAGCAAAGAAATAGAACAAGAAGAACAAAGTGTTAAAGAGAAAACTTAACACACACAGAAAAACAGCAGCTAAATAAAACTCTAGAGTAGAGAGAGAAGCTAATCACCTGAAAAAACCCATCAAGATAAAAAGATGACCAGACAGCAACAAAAAATTACAAACCATACTAAGAAACAGGAAGATATGGCCCAGTCCAGTCACCAAACTAAAATCCAGGAAGAGATGCAGATCATCGAAAAAATAATCAAAGCTGTCAAAAAATATATCATGGACCAACTTAAGGAAGTGAAGGAATAGATAAAGGATATTTAGAAGACCCTGGAAGAATATACTGAAGAAATTGTAAATATACATAAAAAGATAATGGATATGATGGTGATGAATGTCACAATCAAATAAATAAAAAGGGCACTGTAAGCACATAACAGCATATTTGATCAGGCAGTGGAAAACAGTACATCTAAAATCAAACAGATTGTAGAACCAATGGATAAAAAAATAGAATAAATACAGCAGGGTCTTAGGGATTTGAATGACAATGCAAAACACACAAACATGTGCAGAATAGGTATCCCAGAGAGATAAGAGAAGGGAAAAGAGGCAGAAGGAATGTTGAAGAAAATAATGGCTGAAAACATCACAACTCTGTTGAAGAAGATGTACATATATGTCTAGGAAGCAACGTGCACCCCAAACAGTATAAATCCCAGCAGGCCTACTCCAAGGCATACACTTGTCAATCTGCCCAATGCTCAAGACAAAGAGAAAATATTCAAGGCAACAAGAGAAAAGAGAACCATCATATGCAAGGGAAGGTCAATAACATTAAGTGCTGATTTCTCATCTGAAACCATGGAAGCAAGAAGAAAGTGGTATGACATAGTCGAGGTACTAAAAGAAAAGAAAAAACAAAAAGACTTCCAGCCAAGTATTCTCTATCCAGCAAAGTTGGCATTCAAAAATGATGCAGAGTGCAAAATATTCACAGATAAATGGAATTTAACAGAGTATGCCAATAAGAAACCTGCACTTCAAGAAGTAATAAGTGTGTGTTGCAGGTTGAAAGGGAAAAACAGTAGAGATAGAGTTGGAAGAGGGTATAAGAACAACTAAAAAGACAAAAGAAAATAAAAACAACATATGACATACATAAACCCAAAGAAATTATAGCTAATGTAAGTAATTCCTTGAGAGTAATAGTACTGAATGTTAATGGATAAAACACACAGGTCAAGAGACACAGATTGGCAGAAAGGATGAAGAAATATGACCCATCTATATGCTGTCTAGAAGAAACCCACCTCATACCCAGGAATTAAAGAAGGCTAAAAATGAATGGCTGGAAAACAATTTTACAAGAAAACAATAATCAAAAAAGTGTGGGAGTAGCTATACTAATATTGGACAAAATAGACTTTAAATGCAAAATTATTGTAAGAGACAATGATGGACATAATATATTAGTAAAATATGTAATCTTTCAAGAAGAAAGAACAATCAACAACATTTATGCACCTAACAGGGATGCCTCAAAATACATGAGGAAAACAAAGGAAAACCTAAGTGGAGAAATAGATGCCTCTATAATTATAATGCGGTACGTTAACACACCATTATCACGAATAGACAGAACATCTCAGCAGAGAATCAATAAAGAAACAAAGACTTTGAATAATACATTAGAGCAAGACAGAACATCTCAGCAGAGAATCAATAAAGAAACAAAGACTTTGAATAATACATTAGAGCATCTGGACCTAACAGATGTATACAGAACACTAAACACAAATACAGTGGGTTATACAACCTTTTCAAATGCTCATGGATCATTCTCCAAAATAGACCATATGTAAGCCCCAGAAAAAATTCTCAATGCAGTCACAAAGATTGAAATATTAGAGAGTAATTTCTCTGACGACAATGGAATGAAGCTGGAAATCAGTAAGGTTCAGTGAACCAGATTAGGCCCACAGATATCAAAGTTAAACAACACACTATTATACAAAAAGGGGGCAAGGAGAAAATTTCAAAAGAAATCAGTAACTACCTTGGAATGAATGAAAATGACAACACAACATATCAAAGCCTATGGGATGCCGCAACAGCTGTACTGAGAGGGAAATTCATAGCCATAAATGCATATATCAAAAAGGAAGAAAGAGCTAAAATGGAAGACTTAACAACACACCTTGAAGAATTAGAAAAAGAACAACATATCAAGCAGAAAGGAAGTAGGAAGAAGGAAATAACAAAGATTAGAGCAGAACTAAATGAAATAGTAAAGAAGAAAGCTCTAGAAAAAATAAAACCAAAAGTTGGTTCTTCAAGAAGATCAATAAAATTGACAAACCCTTAGTTAGACTAACAAAGGAAAAAAGATAGAAGATGCACATACACAAAATAAGAGTGAGGAAGGGGATATCACCACTGACCCCACAGATATAGAGTATCATAAGAGGATATTTTGAAAAATTACATGCCAACAAGAAGGATAATTTAGAGGAACTGGACAAATTTTAAAAACACACTAGAAGCCTGCATTGATGAAAGAATAAATTGATGAACTCACCAGAATAATCACAGGTAAAGAGATAGAATCAGTCATAAAACCATCATAACTAAAAAGAGCCCAGGACTATATAGTTTCACAGGTAAATTCCACCAAATAATCCATAAAGAACTAACACCATTCCTGCTTAATTTCTTTGAAAAAGCAGAAGTAGAAGGAACAATGCCTAACTCTTTCTATGATGCCAGCACTACCTTAATATCAAAGCCAACAAAGATGCCACAGAAAGGAAAATTACAGACCAATCTCTCTAATGAACCTAGATGCTAAAATCTTCAAAAAATACTTGCAAATTGTTTTCAACAACACATCAAATGAATTATACACCATTACCAATTGGGGTTTACCTGGGTATGCAAGGATGGTTCCACATGAAAAAATCAATCAATGTAATACACCACATAAACAGATAAAAAAAAAAAAGTTCACCTGATTATCTCTAGAGATGAAGGAAAAAACATTCAACAAATACACCATCCTTTCTTGATAAAAAAACTGCAAACAATAAGAATAGAAGAAATCTTTCTGGATATGATAAATGGCATATATGAAAAACACACAGCTAACATCACATAAAGAGATGAAATCCTAAAAGCTTTCCATTTATAATCGAGAACAAGACAAGGATGCCCACTATCATCACTACTAGTTAGCATTGTGTTAGAAGCACTTGCTCTAGCACTGGGAAAGGAAAAGATACAAAAAGTATCCAAATTGAAAGGAAGAAGTAAAAATTTCACTATTTGTAGACAACATGATCCTATACATAGAAAGCCCTGAGAAATCCACAACAAAGCTTCTAGAGCTTATAAATGAGTTCTGTAAAGTCACAGGTTATAAGATCAATACACAACATACAGTAGAATTTCTGTACACCAATAATGAACAATCTGAGGAGATCAAGAAAAAAATAACATATATAATAGTAACTAAAAAAATCAAATACCTAGGAATAAATTTAACTAAAGGTGTATATGATTTATACACAGAGAATTACACAGCCTTGTTAAAGGAAATCAAAGAAGATTTAAATAAATGAAAGAATATTCCCTGTTCATGGATATGAAGACTAAACACCATTACAATTTCTATCCAAACAAAAATAATCCTCAGATTTAATGCAATCCCATTAGAAATCAACAGAGCATATTTTACTGAATTGGAAAAACTAACTATGAAATTTGTTTGTAAGGGCTAGAGGTCCCAAATAGCCAAAGACTTATTGAAAAATAAAGACAAAATTGGAGGATTCATACCACCTGACTTTAAAGCAGACTACATAGCTGCAGTGGTCAAAACTGCATGGTATTGGTGCAAGGGTAGACATTTGGCAAATGGGATCGAATTGAACACTCTGATATAGATCTTCACATGTATAATCATCTGATATTCAACAAGGCAACCAAGCCCATTCAACTGGGATTGAATGGCCTCTTCAACAAATGGTGCTTGGAGAATGGGATATCCATATTCAAAAGAATGAGAGAGGAACACTATTTCACACCTTATATAAAAATCAACTCAAGAGGGATTAAATGTCTAAATATAAGAGTCAAGACATTAAAGACCTTGGAAGATAATGCAGCAAAGCATATAAAGGACATTTAAATAGGAAATGGCTTCATGAACTTCACACCCACAGCCTGAACAGTGAAAGAAAAAATAGATAAATGGGACCTCCTCAAAATTAAAACCTTTTCCAACTCAAAGGAGATTGTCAAGAAAGTGAAAAGATAGCCTAACTAGTGGGAACAAATATTTGGTAACCAAATATCTGATAGGAGACTAATAACCAGCATATAGAAAGAAATCCTATATCTTGAAAATAAAAAGCCAAACAGCCCATTTAAAAATGGGCAAGTGATTTGAACAGACACTTCTCCAAAGAAGAAATACAAATGGCTGAAAAGCACATGAAAAGATGCTCTACATCACTAGCTATTAGGTGAATGCAAATCAAAACTTTAGTGAGATATCATCTTACACTCATTAGACTGTTGGCCACTAATAAAACAGAGGACTAGAAGTGTTGTAGAAGATGTGGAGGAATGGGAACTCTCAACCACTAGTAGTAGGAATGTAAAATGATCCAGCCATTGTGAAGGACAGTTTGGTGGTTCCTCAAAAAACTAACTTTAGATCTTCCATATGACCCAGAAAATACACTGCTGGCTATATACCCAGATGAACTGAAAGCAAGGACAGAAACAGATATATGCACACCAATTTTCCTAGTGGCATTATTCACTATTGCCAAAAGTTGGAATCAACCCAACTGCCCATCAACAGATGAATGGATAAAGAAAACGTGGTAGATAAATACAATGGACTATTACTCAGCTGTAAGAAGGAAGACAGTACTAACACACAGGATAACATGGATGAAACTTGAAGACCTTATGTTCAATGAAGGCACTGAAGGACAAATATTACGTGACCTCTGTGATATTAATTAAGCAAATCTAGCTGACTCAACAGCTATTGTCTAGAATTTCTTTTTACAGGAAATAGGAAGGGCAAAGAAGGTAGTGAGCCAATGCCCATATGGGCGTTGTGAAAGTGAGTAGTTGTGAAGTGAAGAGATATGACAAGGTTGAAGGGATACTATTGGATTAGGCAGTGCAAGCTTGACAGGGGTTAGGGTGGAGATGTTTGTTTGGGTGGACCAAGGAACTGGGAGGAGTTTGGGGAAAGAGTTAGGTGAACACTGGGGATAGGTGTGTACTTGGGTGAACTACAGTGTTGAAAAACTCTTTTGGCAATACGACAAGGAAACATTACTGGTTTAGGGTGGTGAATGGGAGACATTTGGGACAAGTTGCACCTGCAACAGTTCTCTAGAAAATTAGTTAGTGATCATCTTGTCATAGTGTGCTGTATCATGGTGGGAGAACCACATAATGAGTGTGAAAGAGTTAAACACCTATGCTGGGGAAGCTCAACATGCTCTCAAACAGAGGGGAGATGTCTCTCAAAAGCATGGACAGTTCCTAATAGGGAAGGACAGACTAATGTGTCCAGTCCTCAGAGTTGTTGCAAATATCTATGAATCTTGTCTTTCAAGGAGTGAAGCCTGGCTGTTACCATGGGCCCTGAGGGGAAGGATAGGGAGAAATAGAAGAGATTGAAGAGGGGTATTTGTGGGAAAGTGTTCTGCATGATCATGCAATGATGGATACAGGTCATGTCAAATTTCATAAAAATTTTTTTAAAGTGTATGGTCAAAAATGTAAACCATAATGTAAACTATTAGCCATGGGTAATACCTATGTTTCAATATTTATACATCAATAGTAAAAAATGTACCATCCACATGTAAAAAGATTATTAATAGAGAAGGGAGAAAACAGGGAGGATGTTGGGTACATGGGAGTCCCCTATATTCTGTATGTAACCTTGCCATGACCAAAAACTTCTTTGAAAATAATAAAGAAAAAAAAAATTAAGACACTGGGTAAGAAATGGAAAAAAATACCACTGTAAATACAGGACAACTGATATAACAGTGATGAAAGGCAATACATCAAGAAAATAATTTATTTTTTTCATTGTTTTTCATTTTTTGTAATACCCCAATTTTTAAACTTTATTTTAATTTTAGTTTCCTATATTATTATGTATTTTATTTCTTATGTTCAAACCTGTCATTATTATTTCATTTTCCTATTAATCAAATTTGTCAATATTGTTGCCTGCATTTTTGAAGAGGTTTTGGATCACAGAAGGGTTATGAGTATGGCAGGGGAGGATCAATGGGATGGGATTTCAGTGATGGGGGATAAATTGGAGGAAATTCATCTGAGCAAACATATAAGGTATATAAATATATTCAAATGTTCATGATACATTGCTACAGATTGTAGAGATACATACAACTGAAATATTATTGAATTCCCATCCTAGGGGAGCTCTCCCACTTTCTGCAATTGAACAGCAACAATTCCCCAAGTACAGGGGCAATGGCTAGTGAAGAAAGATGGTCCAGTGATGGGCCCTTGATATTCATGACTGTTCTTATGAGACTTTTGCTCTTGAATTTCCAAAATAGCTTAGTGTTGTAGAGTGCCTAATAGTTAGCTCCAGAGAGCACACTTGTTGCTCAAATGTGGCATCTCTCTAAGCCAAGCACAGCATATAAATGCATAACCTTCCCTCCAGCGAGGGACATGACTGCCGGGGATGAGCCTCCCTGGCACTGAGGGATTATTACCAAGCACTGGCTGGCAATAGTATTGGAAAAAGACCTTGAAAAAGGGGAGGAAATGGAAAGACAAATGAGTGAATATGACTAATAGACTTCAAAGTGTGTTGAGATGTCATCAGAGAGATAAAGATTATGCATGTCTCAGAAGGGTCTCATAGACAACCATGGTAGATACTACTCCAAATAGTGGGAATCCTGAGGGCTCTGGAGACACCAAAGTCCTCTGGTCATAACAGATAGCTCCAGAGCTTGGTGCCTTGCCAGTGGTCCTACTTTGGAGTTTGTGACCCTGAGTTTGACAGAGTTGGGCTCAGATGTGATTACTCTACACATGCATTTTCTGTCACTTTTTTTAGAAATTACAGTTGGTGCTGATGTTGGTAAGTATAAGTCCAAGAGACTTTAATCTCTGGGCAGTCCATATGCTATCTGGGTCCTGAATATCAACAGAGTTGCAATACCTACTCTCCAGTTCATTGGACTCACCCATGACAATTAACAAGGAGATGATGGTGGAAAACAACCATTTCAAGGAACTGAGAAAATCTACAACTGCAAGCAAGAAAGTGCTGTCAATCTGCCAATGTGATCAAAGCCACCTCTCAATTAGAGGTGGAGTACGCATCACCATCCCAGAATCCTAAGGAATTGGGAATGAACTATGGACTAAAGTAGACTTACTGGCATTCTCCTATAGACTTACTGTGATTCTAGCAATGGAAGAAACAATATCATTCATGGGAGCCAGGGTTCATTAGATGTGCTGAGATCAGGGAGAAGGAAATATAGTTGAAATATAGGGGCATTTTGGGAACTTGGGAATTTTCCTGAATTACAATGACAGATACAGGCCATTACATATCTTGCCATAGCTTACAATATTGTGTGGTAGAGAGTGTAAATTACAATATAAACTATAATCCATGCTTAGTGGCAATGCTCTAAAATGTTTACATCAATTGCAATGAATGTACCACACTAATGAAAGATATTGTTAATGTGGGTGATGTAGGAATTGGGGCATATGGAATCACCTATACTTTCATGTAACATTTATATAATCTAAATACCTTTTTTAAAAGTAAATACAAAAGATATATTAAAAAATACACTTGAAGCACATAACAGCAGATTTGAACAGGTTGAGGAAAGAACTAGTGATGTCGAAAACAGTACATCTGAAATCAAACAAAAGGTACAGCAAATAGATAAAAAAGATAGAAAAAAAATCCAGGAGGGACTGGGATCTGAATGACAACACAACATGCACAAACATACACATTATAGGCATTGCCAGATGGAGAAGAGAAGGGAAAGGTGACAGAAGGAGTGTTGGAAAAAATAATGGCTGAAAACTTCCAAAACCTATTGAGGGAGATGGATGTACATATCCAGGAACCACAGTGCCTCCAAACAGTATAAATACCAACAGGTCCACTCCAAGACATATACTCATCAAACTGTCCAATGCTAAAGGCAAGGAGTAAATACTGAAAGCAGCAAGAGAAAATAGAGCCATCACATTCAAAAGAATCTCCATAATATTAAGTGCTGATTTGTCATCTGAATTCATGGTGGCAAGAAGGCAGAGGTATGACATAGTTAAGGTATTAAAGGAAATCTTCCACCCAAGAATTTTCTATCCAGCAAAGCTGATATTCGAAAAGGATGGAGGGTTCAGAATATTCACAGAGTAACAGAAATTATGACAGTATGCCAAAAAGAAACCCGCTCTTCAAGAAATACTAAAGGGAGTGTCGCAAGTTGAGGGGAAAAAACAGGAGACAGAATTGGAGTAGAGTATAAGCACAACTAAAAAGACATGAAAAGGAATAAAAACAACATATGAAATACATAAACCCAAAGAAATTATGGCTAATGCAAGTAATTCCTGGAGAGAAATAACACTGAATGTTAATGGATTAAACTCACCAGTCAAGAGATACAGATTGGCAGAATGCATATGGAAATATGTCCCATCTATATGTTGTCTACAAGAAACCCACTTTAGATCTAGGGAATCAAGAGGCTGAATGTGAATGGCTGGAAAACAATCTTAAAAACAAATAATAACCAAAAAAGGGTGGGAGTACCTATTCTAAAATTGCACAAAATAGACATTAAATGCAAAACTATTTTAAGACACAAAGATGGACACCATATATTAGTGAAAGTGGTGATCTTTCAAGAAGAAAGAACAATCATAAATATTAAATCACCCAAAAGAGATGCCTCAAATTACATTTGGCAAACACCAGGAAAAGAGAGTGGAGAAATAGATGACTCTACAATTATATTGTGGCACTTTATTTCACCATAATCACCATTAGAACATCTAGACAAAGATTCAATAAACAAACACTTAGATCAATAATTTAGAAGATCTGTACCTATTAGACATACACAGAACACTAAACCCACATACAGCGGGATATACAATCTTCTTGAGTGCACATAGATCATTCTCCAAGATAGTGCACATGCTAGGCCACAGAAAAGTTCTCAATGAACTAAGAAAGTTTGTAATTATACAGAATAATTCCTCTGACCACAAGGGAATCAAGCTGGTAATGAGTAAAGGCCAGAGAACCAGATTAGGCACAAAGATATGGAAGTCAAACAACAGACTCCTAGACAAACAGTGAATCAAGGAGAAAATGTCAAAATAATTCAGTAACTACCTTGAAATGAATGAAAATGACAACACAACATATCAAAACCTATGGGATGTAGCAAAAGCTGTACTGAGAGGGAAATTCCTAGTCAAAAATGCATACGTCAAAAAAGAAAAAAGGAAATAAAATAGAAATCCTAATTGCACACATGGAGAAATTAGAAAAAGAGCAAAAAAAGTAACCCCAAAGGAAGTAGAAAGAAGGAAATAACAAAGAGTAGAGCAGAACTAAATGAAATGGAAAATAAGAAAGCAGTCGAAAAAAAATAAATCCAAAAGCTGGTCCTTTGAGAATATCAATAAAATTAACAAAACTTTAGCTAGACTAACAAAGGAAAAAAGAGTGAAGATAAAAGTGCACAAAATAAGAATTGAGGAAGGGGATATCACCACTGACCCTACAGAAATAACAAGTGCCATAAGAGAATACTTTGAAAAACTATATGCTAAAAAGAAGGATAATTTAAAGGAAATGGACAAATTCCTAGAAACTCACAATCAGCCTGAATTGATTAAAGAAGGAATTGATGAACTCAACAGACCAATTATAAGTAAAGAGGTAGAATCATTAATCAAAAGCTCCCAACTAAGAAGAGCCCGGGACCAGATAGCTTAAGAGATGAATTCTACCAAACATTCCAGAAATAATGAACACCAAACCTTCTTAAACACTTGTAAAAAATAGAAGTAAAAGGAACATTGCCAAACTCATTCTATGATGCCAACATTACCCTAATACCAAATCCAAACAAAGATGCTGCAAGAAAGGAAAATTAGAGGCCAGTCTTGCTAATGAACCTAGATATTAAAATTCTCAACAAAATACTTGCTAATCGCATTCAACAACACATCAGACAAATTATACACCATTATCAAGTGGGTTTCATCCCTGGTATGCAAGGATGTTTCAACATAAGAAAATCAATCTATATAATACACCACATAAACAGATTTAAAAAATCATATGATCATCTCTATAGACACAGAATAAGCATTTGACAAAATACAGCACAATTTCTGGATTAAAAAAAAAAACAAACTAAAAAGATAAGGAATAGAAGGAAACTTCTTCAACAAAATAAAGGATATATATGAGAAACGCACAGCTAACATCATATACAAGGGTGAAATCCTAAAAGCTTTCCCTCTAAGATGAGGAACAAGGCAATGATCCCAACTATCACAGCTCCTAATTAACTTTGTGTCTGAATTACTTGCTTGAGCACTTAGGCAAGATAAAGATATAAAAGAAATCCAAAGTGTAAAGGAAGTAGTCAAAATTTCACTATATGCAGATGACATGATCCAGTACATAGAAAGCACTGAGAAATCTACAACAAAGTTTCTAGAGCTTAAAAATGAATTCAGTAAAGTAGCAGGTTATAAGATCAATGTACAAAATTCAGTAGCATTTCTGTACACCAATAATTAGCAATCTTAGAAGGAAATCAAGGGGAAAAAAAACCATTTACAATAGCAAATAATTAAAATACCTGGGAATAAATTTAACTAAAGATGTTAAATGACTTATACACAGAAAACTACTCAACAATTTTAAAGGAAATCAAAGAATACTTAAATAACTAGAAGAATATTCCCTGTTGCTGGATGGGAAGCCTAAATAACATTAAAATGTTATCCTACCCATACTGATCTACAAATTTAATGCAATTCCAATAACAATCAACACAGCATTTTTTACTGAATTGGAAATACTATGAAATTTATTTGGAAGGGCAAGAAGCCCTGAATAGCCAAAGACATATTGAAAAAGAAAAATGCAATTGGAAGCATCATACTACCTGACTTTAAAATATACTACAAAGCTACAGTGGTCAAAACAGCATGATTTTGGCATAAGGACAGATAAATTGATCAATGGAACCAAAATAAGAATTCTGATATAGATCTCACATAAATTGTCATCAGATATTTGTTAATGCCACCAAGCCCACTCACCTGGAAAGAATGGCCTCTTCATAAAATGGTGACTGGAGAACTGGATATCCATATCCAAAAGAATGAGAGAGGAACACCATCTCACACCTTATAGAAAAATCAACCCAAGACATATCAAAGATCTAAATCTTAGACCCAAGAACATAACGATCTTAGAAGATAATGTAGGGAGGCATCTACAGGAACTTGTAATAGGAAATGGCTTCATGAACTCCACATCCAAAGCATGAGCAGTGAAAGAAAAAGTAGATAAATGGGACCTTCTCAAAATTAAACACTTTTGCATGTCAAAGGTGTTTGTCATGAAATTGAAAAGTCAGCCTGCCCAATGGGAGAAAATATTTAGTAACCATATATCTGGTAGGAGCCTAATATCCAGCATATATAAATAAATCCTTTATCTCAAAAATGAAAAGACAAAAAACCCATTTAAAAAATGGAGAAGTGATTTGAACAGACATTTCCAGAAAGAAGAAATACAAATGACTGAAAAGCAAATGAAAAGATGCTCCACATAACTAGTTATTAGTGAAATGCAAATCAAAACAACAATGAGATACCATCTTACACCCATTAGATTGGTGGCCATTAAAAAAACAGAGGACTACAAGTGTTGGAGAGGCTGTAGAAGAGTGGCAACAGACCTGGGTGTTCATGATGGCCGTGTAGTTTAAAGGGTGACAGATGGCCATGAAATGGTCATAAGCCATCATGGCCAGGAGGAAGTTATCCAACCCACCATAGAGCACAAAAAAGTACATCTGGGTGAGGCATCCTATGCAGCTTATGACTCTAATCTGTGTCAGTTCACGGGCCTCTTTGACATGGTGGTGGAAGTTAAACAGATACCTATAAAGGAAAGATTGGAGAGGAATTAGTATATGGTCATGTGGAGTTGGTAATCAGTGGTGGTGGTCAGGAAGATGAGCAGGTTACAAAACATGGTGGTCAGGTAAATGCCTGACAAAATGCCAGGTGTGTTTGGTCTTCTGACCATACTATCTCACACACTTCAGAAGTTGGGTTGTAACAATCGGCAGGCCACAGCCATGAGACAGAAGGAACACAGGCTGTAGCAATCATAAGCTCAGGACAAGGAGAATTCATGGCGGAAAATCCAGTTTAGCCTATAACATCTTTCTGGGGAAGGGTGGCTGCCTGACTTAATGAGCAGGGACTTATGAGAGAATATGGTTATACCCTAAAAACTCTGGAAGGTATGCTGGCTGTACTACAGCAGATAGCAGAGCAGCTGCATTTAAATAAGGAATGGGAGACTAAATGATTGTGGCACCTGTTAAGTGTCTTGTAGGTGGCTACTGAAGCAGAACATGCAGTAAAGTCCTCTGTGCACAAGAGATATCCACCTAGTGCAGGCAGAGATGAAAGATTCTTTAACCAATTGCCTGCACCATGTTTATCAGTAATATTGCAAAACAGTGAAACCTGGAAGAATATAATGGGATGTTTTTGACAATGTGCCAACTTTTATTCACATTTTATTTTGATTACAATTATAATCATGGTGTGAAAAAGAACTTTCAGGTTTGAATCAAGAGCTTACTCCTAAACTTCGTGTCTAAGTGTACTCCTGAAGTGTAATCCAAAGAAAAAAGAGGTTTTAGCCTCCTATGAAAGAAGGAAGAAAAAATAACATCTCTTGCATGAACCATAGTAGCTTCAAATTTTATTTTGCATGAGTGTAATCCCCTAGATTTACAGGATACTAATAAAATAAGGTAGAACTAAGGTTGCTAAATGTTTAAGATAATGAAAATTGTAAGTTATTGTCTAATGAAATTATTACAAACCTCTTTTAAAAAACGTTTTTGCCTAAATTGAAATGAAAAGTTTTTTTTTTCTTTTTCTTCACAGAACACAATAAGGGATATGAGACTTAAATGGAGATAGAAAGAAGTAAAAGGTTTGTGGAAGTGAATTCATCATCAATGCTGAATAATTTTGATGTTTGTTTATGGAAATGTGTTTTGTCCTAAAATAAGATGGCTGTTTTTCATAAAATCAGGGTGGAAATGTGTAAGATAAGGCTTGACTGAATATAGAAAGTTGTAAAAGCTATTATAGAAGGGAGCATTAAGTAAGGGAATGCATTACTTTAAAAGTGAAATTTATCTTGAGATGAAGGAAACATAGTATATATGGTTAGGGATAGTTACAGGAAGTTTGAAAAGGCATTTTCTAAACTGAAATATGTAAATACCTTATTCCAGGAAGACATTACTTAATAGAAACCTGAATTGATTATTGATAACAAAAAGTAAGTTATGGTAAATTATAAGAAGTTTGGAAAATCATTGTCTAACTGAGTTATTTAAATGGCTAATTCCAGGAAGCCATTATTAACTATAAACTTGAATGGATAAACTGAAATTGATAACGAAAATAACAGAGAAACCCATCAGAGGACACCTCAATCTGCATATTAAAATGGTAGTAGGGGGAAGATAATATTGATTTCATTGGGACACTAAGTATAAACTACAGAAAGATCCTGCAATCACACTTGTAGGTATATACCCAGAAGTACTAAAAGCAGGGCCACTAATAGATCTGTGCACAATCATGTTAAGAGAAGCATAATTCACTACTGTAAAAAGGTGGAAGCAACTCAAATTTCCCTTAGCAGATGAATGGATAAGCAAATTGTGATACATACATACTATCAGCTGTAAGGAGGAATGCTGTCTTAACAACCAGGACAACATGGATGAATCTCGAAGAACATATGTTGCATGAGCTAAGCCAGTCACTGAAGGACAAATATTCCTTGGCCTCACTGATATGACTTAAGCAAATTGAGCAGACTCACAGACCTACAGTGAGTAAGATAGGTTATCAAGAGAAAAAGGGGGAGAAGAGGGTGGTGAACTGGTACTCAGTAAATTATATAAGGTGGAAGAGGGTGGTTGAGCAGTGGATGGCATAGTTGTACAGTTATGTGATTAGTTTTGATGGTGCTGAATATGGGAGGTAGTATGGTGGGGGGTTGGATGGACTACCACGGAATTAGGGAGAGAGCTGGAGGAAAGAACAGGTATATGCTGGGGATTTGTAGGTCTGTGGTTAGGACTAAAGTAGTGGGAATTTTCTTTTGACAAACATGACAGGGAGGGTTAATGGTGTAAAGCATCATGGCTGGGGGATGGGGTATGTGGGAAATGTTTCACCAGAGGCATGTTTCTATAGAACATGAACAGGTTGATCTTCTCATAGTATAGGATCTCAGTGGGTGGAGACCCACACCATATACAAGAAAATCTTAAACTCCCACCCAGCAGTGTCTGCAATATTCTAAGTAGAGGGACAAGAATCTCTCAAGAACATAGGAAGTGCCTTATAAAAGAATACAGACCAATATGTTAAATCCTCACTATTATTGAATGTACCTATGAAACTTATTCTTCAGTAATTGAAACAGTGGTTACCATAGGTACCAAGGGAAGGTGGAGAGCATTTTCAAGCATTAGAATTGTTCTGCATGATCTTGCAATGATGGATACAGGCCATTTTAAATTTTGTCAAAACATATAAAATTGTACCTTGCAATTTGTAAACCATAATGAAAACCAGTCAACGTCGTTAGTAGTAATTCTTCCAGATTTGCACATCAGTTGCAACAAAGGTACCATATACCTGTAAAATGTTATTAATAGTGGAGAGTAGAAGTCGGGGACAGGGTCAGGAATAGGGCAACACCCTGTATTTTCTATGTGACGTTGTATAACCTAAGTATCTTTGAAAATAAAGGGAAAAATAAGACACTTGGGGAACATAGGGAAGAAATTGTCACTATACATAAAATAAGAAAGGTCTTACAGTGCTGAAAGCCATGGAAAAATTATGTCATTTTGCTTTTATTTTATTTTGTTGATTTACTTTTTATTTTGTGTTTTATTTGATAGTTTTTATTATTATTACTATTATTTTATTTTCTCATTATTTTAAATTATTTTTGGCTTTGTTTTAGTGGAGGATTTGGATTGCAGATGGGTCACAACTGTGGCAGGGGAGGATCACTTCTGTGGGGTATCTGTGATGGAGGAATACGTGGAGAGGGGTGTGACAGACACATAAATGTATTGTGTATGAATATATTCAAAAGGTAATGGGGCTTTGTCTTGGTATGTGAAGACCCACACAATAGCCAAAAGGATATTGAATTCATATCCTGGGAAGTCTTTCTATATTCTCCTATAGAACTGGAATAATCCTCTGAAAACACAGCAGTTTCAAATGAAGGATGACACCATTATGCCAGGACCTAGATATTGATGGTTGTACTTATGAATCTTGTTTTTGTTTAACTGAAACTTAATATTATATATTACCTAAGAGTTCCCTCTTGAAAGCTTCCTTGTTGCTTAAATGTGGCTTTTATATAAACCAAACTCAGCATATAAATGCACAACTTTCCCCAAGTGTGGGGAATAACTCCTGGGAATGAGCATCCTGGAACTGAGGGATTATTACAAAGTACCAATTGGTGATGCATTTGTAAAAACAATTAGAACAAAAAGTGAAAATATTACGGATAAATGAGTATTTATGACTAGGAGTTTTCAAAGTGAGTCAGGAAGTCATTCAAGAAGTTATGCGAATGCATATCCCAGCAGGATCTCATTGACAGCCATAGTAATTAGTGCCTCAATATCAGGGATCCAGAGGGCTCTGGAGACTTAAAGATAAAATAGGCATGGCAGAAAAATCTCAGGAATTTGGCACCATGCCAGTGGGTTTTAGTTTGGAAAATATGCTCTCCAGTGAAACAGAGTTAGACTCATTTAATTTCCCTATATATGGCTATTCTACCGCATTTAATTGAACCTATAATTAGCACTATAATCATTAAATGTATGTCCCAGAGACTTGAATCTTCAGTCTATTCATATGCCAGTTGAGCCCTGAATCTCAACAGAATTGTAACACCTACTCAGCCAAAGGAGTACTGATGCAAAGTATCAGAAATCTGTTGGCTTTTATAAAAGGTATTTACTTGAGGTAGAATCCAACTCAAGGTACCACAAGAATTACTTTTTTACCAAAAGTGATTTGCCACATGTTGAAGCAAGAAGGAAGGTGATGTCTGTTAGGGTTCAGGCTTCCTTCTTCCTCTTAAGGTTCCATGGTCTCAGCTTCTTCTGATCTCAGCTGCATGCTGACATAAGTATCATCTCTCTCCCTGGGGCTCACTTCTTTCCAGGACCAGGTTCTCTGGTCTCTTCACAAGTTCAGCTTTGTACTATCAGGCTCATCTCCCTTGTGGGACTGCAGGACCCTCTGCTGTGTCTATGGAGCTGTCTCTATTCCTGTGTGTCCTTCTCCTGTGTGTCTACTTCCATGTGAGTGTCTATTTAATCCACCCACCAAGGAAGCTCAGACTCAATGCTGAGTCACACTCTAATGACATGGTTGATAAAAGCCCTAATCTTCACATAATTTAATTAGACATCTTAGCTGAATCTAATACATTCAAAGGGTATCATGCCCAGAGAAACAGACCAGTTTACAAACATAACCAATTATCTTTTTTGGAATTCATAAATAATATCAAACTACCACAATCCACCCTCTGAATTCCAAAAAAGACATTACAATATTTAAGAAATTTAGATCAGTAACAATGCTAAGTACAAAATATTATCATAATCAGTTTAAAGAAATGCAGTTTGTCTTGGGGCAAAGTTTCATCTGGTTGTAGACCTCTGAAACTTACAAAACAATTTATCTGTTTCCAGTATACAAAGGAACAGACAAAGGATAAACATCTGTATTAGCATAAAGAGAAACTGGGAGGGAAACATGAGTCAAGGGTCCCCTACAATTCCTTAAAGCTGCAGGGCATACTTCTTTAGATTTCAAATTCTGAGAGTCATTCTCAAGATGATGTTTTATTCTCCCTGGCACGTTATGAGCTCCAAACCTCACCCCCCAAGAATGTTGTGGTGATGGCCATAATTTATCCAATCTTTGGGTTAGAGTCTTAGCTGCCTTAGTATAGTGAGGAGAAGGTAACACTTTTCCTACTCTCTGGCCTACAGGTTGAACCCTCAGAGCTGTGGGTTGATGATCTGGCCTTTCCTAATCTATGAAGGGTAGGCCCAACATTCTCAGACCAATGGTCTTGCTCTCTCCAACTTTGGGGAATGTGCTACACAATCACTGCAGTCTGGGAAAGCAAAATTCTCCTTGAAAGTCATGCTGGAACACCACCCTCTTCAAATCCAGGGCAAACTCACCCTCTCTGTTCACATGGGTGGGGTATGTTGCAGTTTGGCAGTTTGATGTAATTAGGAATTCCAAAAATAGATATTGGATTATGCTTGTAAATTTGTCTGCTAATCTGGACATGATTAAGTTATGATTAGGGCATTAACTGGGCCACATCAGTAGGGCATTGAGCACCACCCCTTGGTGGGTCGGGAATAAAATATAAAAGGCAAGGCAAAGAACAGTTTTGAAGCAGTTTTGTTGTTGGAGTTCTGGTGAGCAAGGAGAGAAGGCACCGTGATAGAGACAAGCCATTCGCCTGAGAGTTCACAGATGGCCTTGTGGAGAGAAGCAAAGCCTAGAGAGCCTTATAGTCTACAGCTGACCTACAGAAGAAGACAAAGGAGCTATGCCCAGAGAGAAATGCAGCTCTGGGAAGAGAGGAACCCAAGAAGCCTGAAACCTGGCAAACATCGGCAGCTGCTTTGCTCCAACACATAGCAACAGACTTTGGTGAGGGAAGAAACTTATGCTTTATGGCCCAGTAACTGTGGACTTCTACCCCATATAAATACCCTTTATGAAGACCAATCAATTTCTGGTATTTTGCATCAGCACCCCCTTTGGCTGACTAATACAAAATTTGGTACCGAGGAGTGGGGAAGTGCTTTTACAATTACCAAAATGTTGGAATGATTTTATAAATGGATAAGGGGTATTTTTTTGGAGGAATTTTGAAATGCTTGATTGAAAAGATCACTTTGAAGAGACTGTTGATAGCAATATGGACACTAAAGAGACTTTTTATGATGCCTTAGCAGTAAATGATGAAATTATTATGGAAACTGGAGGAAAGGCAGTCCGTGTTTTAAATTTGCAGAGAATTTAGCAAGATTAACTCATGGTGTTATTTGGAAGACAGAATTTGAAATTGGTGAACCTGAGCACTTAGCTGAAGAACTTTCCAAAGTATACCCGGAGAGTGTGGCTTGGCTTCTCCTTGCAGATAATAACAAAATGCTAGATGAACGAAATATACTACTGACTTAACTCTTGGGCACAAAGAAAACAGAAACTGATCCCAGAAATTCTAAGCCTCTGGATATTGAACTTCCAGACAATAGTGCCCTATGTGAACTCTTAGCTAACCTTAGAACTTGTAAATCAGGATTGAAGATGCAGTTATCTAGGAAAGACTCGTGGAAATTCTTACTGTCTGATGGCTTGGACCCCTGCTTCTTGCATGCTAAAACAACAAGGTTTTAGAGAGCACTGTATGAACAAAATCACTGTCAGCTTGAACTAAAAAGAACATGGAAAGGACAGATTGAAGAATAAACAGCTTTAAGGAGAAAACCATGGTACCTGAGATTTGGAATTAAGACATCACGTTGGGCCAAGAGAGGAGCCACACTCATGTGTACAGAGAAGGTGAATTGAATTTGCCCCAGCAGTTGAAGAGGGTGGATGTTCTCACCTGATATTCTGGGAGAGTTTTGCCAGCCCAGGGTAAAGAAGGGTGGAGCACATTCCTCAAAGATAAGGGCAGTTAAAGTCAGCACCCTATTGGTCTGAGAGGGGTGCTCCTGTCCCCTATGGATTACAGAAGGCCAGGTGGTCAAACCATTGCTCTGAGAGGGTTGAGCCTGTATGCCAAATGTTAGGGGGAATGTTGTCTTCACTGCACTGTACTAGGGGAGCTAAGACTCTAACCCAAAGATTGGGTAAGGTGTGGCAATCACTCCAACACTCTTGTAGGGTGAGGTCTGGAGCTTGGTTGACACCGAGATGCTTGATGAGTGTTGAACCAAGAAAATGGCCCTTGGGCAAGCCTGTGCATGGGTTAGGTCCCCCTGTGGCCCCAAGGAGAAGAAACCATTGTCTTAAGAAGGACTCAGACTTTGAAATCAAATGGAGGATACTCTGAGGATTTCCTGAAATATAGAGGACCCATGGCTTATGTTTAACCTCCCAGTTTCTCCTTATGGTAATGGAAATGTTTATCCTTTGTCTTTCCATCTGTGTGTTGGAAGCAGCTAAATGGTTTTGTAAGTTTCAGAGGTCTGCAGCAGACAGGATTTTGCTTGAAGATAAACTATTTCTTTGAACTGATTATGATATGATTTTGAACTTGCATTGTCACTAATTTAAGGTTTTTTGAATATTGTAATGCATTTTTGGAATTCAGAGGGTGGAGTGTTGCAGTTTGGCAGTTTGATGTAACTATGAATTCCAAAATTAGATATTGGATTATGCTTGTAAACTGGTCTGCTAATTAGGGCATGATTAATTTATGATTGGTGCATTAACTGGGTTACATCAGTAGAGCATCGAGCCCCACCCCTTGGTGTGTGGGGAATAAAGTATAAAATGCATGGCAAAGAACAATGTTGGAGCAGGTTTGGTCTTGGAGTTCTGGTGAGGAAGGAGAGAAGGCCCCGGGATAGAGAAAAGCCATTTGCCTGAGAGTTCACAGCTGGCCTTGTAGAGAGAAGCAAAGCCTAGAGAGCCTCATAGTCTACAGCTGACCTAGAGAAAGAAAGAGAGGAGCTATGCCCAGGGAGAAATGGAGTCCCAGAAAGAGAGGAACCCAAGAAGCCTGAACCCTGGCAAACATCAGCAGTTGCCTTGCTCCAACATGTAGCAACAGACTTTGGTGAGGGAAGAAACATATGCTTTATGGCCTGGTAACTGTGGACTTCTACCCCAAATAAATACCATTTAAGAAGACCAATCAATTTCTGGTATTTTGCATCAGCACTCCTTTTGGCTAATACAAGGTCCTTCTCTTGGCCCAAGAAGATGTCTTAATTCCAGACCTTATCTTCCATGGTTTTCTCTTAAAGCCATTTTCACTTTCATATCTCCCCTCCATGTCACTTTTAGTCCAGGATGACAGTGATTTTGTTCACACAGCTCTTGCAAAATATTTGTTGTTTTACCATGCAGGAAGCATGGGTCCAACACTTCAGACAGTAGGACTTTCCACATGTCCTTCCTGTATAACTTCATTTACAATCCTGACTTACAAGTTCAATGTTTAATTAATTCCTCAAATGGGGCACTATAATCTGGGGGCTTGATTTCCAGATGCTTTGAATTTCTGGAATCAATTTCTCATTTTGTTGTGCCCAACAATTCAGTTCTCAGCTTCTCTCTTTTGTGTAGCATTTTACGATACATTGGAAGGAGAAGCCACACCTCATTCTCTGAATTTACTTTAGAAAGTTCTTCATCTAAATGCCAGACTTACTATTTTCAAATTCTTCCTTCATAAAACATTAGGAGTTAATCTTGCTAAGTTCCCTGCAACTTTAAAACATGCATCGCCTTTCCTCTAGTTTCCAATTATAGTTTCTTCATTTACTTTTAAGGCCTCAGAGAAAGTCTATTTAATGTCCATATTCTTACCAACAGTCTCTTTAAAGCACCTTAGACCTTTCCTATCAAGCACCTCAGAACTATTTCCTTCTAAGGCTTTATCAAAAATAACTTTAGGCTCTATATTACTACCAACAGACTTTTCTTAAAAATTATTTTTCTACATCCCAAACAGTACAGTATTTGATTTTAAAGGGAAACTGAGGAATGGAGCTGCAGCAAGGAGGGTTAACTTCAGGGGTAGAAGACGGTGGAGATTATCAAGGTTAGGCAAGGACATTTTAGAAGTTTTTGGCATGGAATCCAAGCCTCAGATATCACTTTAAGTTTTTTCACAGAGGTTTCGAGTGTCTGCTTTAATATCTTCTACAAGGTCATGAGTTTCTGTCTTAAGATCTTTTACAAGTTCATGAGTTTTATTTTAAAGTTTTTCATTTTCTCTTTAATATATTCTAATTGGACTTTGCACTCATTCCCACTGGCTTCTGAAAACCATTTATTAAATGCATCCCATTCAGGAAGGTTAGTGGAAACTTTTGATGAGCTCAAATTTTCCCTAAGATAATTCAGTTTGAAAGGACCAAAACATTCCCAATTATACCAGATAAATCTGTGGTCATCAGAGGTTAATTTTGATCATTTAGTTGGAAGAGAAAAAGAATTGGGCCTAAAATGAGATAATATAAAGTGAGCAGCCATTCTTTGTGGAGGCCCTTCTCAAGAATTGATTGTTTGACTGTTTCCCATAGCAACAGTTGAGAAACAGTACAGAAAAACAGAAACAGAAGAGAATTCTCTTACCTGATGGCTGGAAAAAAGAGAGTTCATGACAGAGGGTCAAACCAGAATTTAGCTCAACAAATAGATCTTTATTTCAACTGCAACATGGAGGGAGTTCAAAGATCCAAATGGGGCTGGCCAAGTGAGCCAGGCAATGAACTTGGAGAGGATGGAAAGCAAAGGATTACTGTAGGTACCATAATCTTCTCTGAGGCATTGGAGCTTCATTCCAGTGTCCAGTTATGGATCTCACTTCTGTACACCATGTGCTGTTGTGCTGAAAATAAAACAGACTTTAAAAAGAGGGTGCAGAGTAAGTTTTTTGAGCTAAACTTGCATTAATGCAGGAGCAGCAAAAAAGAGGTTTCTATTCGAAAGTTGAGTTGGGGGAGCAGCTTATATGGCTGCTTGAGAAAAAGAGAAGTTACAGGGAGAATGGGGAGGGATAAGGCAGACATGATTTGTGCTTGATATGTGTTTTCTTTGTTTTACAAATCTATCAGGTCGTTTGAGGAGGGTGTCCTTGAGGTATAGTTAATTAACCAGCAAGCAAGAGGTTTAGGTAAGGTTATGGCTATCTGATGAAGATTAGCAGGCCTTGCTCCTGTCACTTGAACACTTTGTCACAGCTCTTTCTCTCAGGTTGGAGCAGGTGGGGGTTTATCACCACCACAAAGGAGTTTTGGTATGTCAGCTTGCTTCAGTTAATCTCCATTTCTTATTTATAACTCCCTGGATAAAATGGAAGTGGAAGCAAATTAAGATAGTAAAATCATGTATCTTTCCAATTTCACTTTTGAAACCTTTCAAATACAGAACTGTAGGGTTTTCTTTTCTTTTTCCTTCTTTCTTTAATATCTTAGTTGTTTGTTTATATTTCTTTTATGTACATATAGGTGTAATTAGTGGCACTGTTTATACCTTTTGTGTGGTCAAATTAATCTACCATGTTACATATTATTTTTCTCTCATAGACTCTCTTTTTTTTTTCTTTTTAATGTCTTTTTGTAATTTTTTTTATTTTAAAGAAGCTTTAGATTATATGTATATTACATAAAAATATGGGGGCATAAACATATACCCCCACAACCTCTCTCTCCTACGTTTGATCCATTGATTAATCTTTCTTTAGTGTACTACATTTGTTAAAATTGATGAACTTATTGAACTAACCATAGTCTATAGCTTACATTATTGTTCACACTTAGCACTGCACAATTTTGTAGGTAATGTCAAAATGTATAATTCCCTGTATCCGCCATTGCAATATCATGAAGAACAATCATTTGAAAAACAGGACACCCTTATCCTTTCCATAATCTAGAGGGGTACAAAGTCTATGATTATTGGGAAGGTTTCTAAGGAACTGAAAGAAGGACATGGGACTGAGGACCCATTTAGAAAGAATGAGACACTTGAGAGGTAGATGAAAATTCAGCCTCATCTCATCACCCATGATAGCCATTCACTCACTGGCAGTAAAGAGCCATGCTATAATGAATCTGTATAAAAACAAACAAACAAACAAAAAAACACCTTGACTAAAAGGGGGAAAATCTAAAGACAATTGAGTTTGTAAGGCTAAGAGAATTCAAATTGAGTCGGGAGGCCATCCCCGAGGTACCACATCTCAACAGGATTTCACTGACAGCCAAAGTAGATATGACCCCAAATAGCAAATCTCCTCAGGGATATGGAGACATCCAGACACTATCATCAGGGCAGACAGCTCAGGAATTTAGTCCCTTCCCAGTGGGCCCTAATCTGTTATTTATGCTCCGCAGTGTGACTGAGTTAGATCCAGCAGTGGTTTCCCTATGCATGACTCTTCTGTCCTTCTTTGTGAACCTATATCTAGTATTAGAGTTGGTAGGTAGAGATCCAAGAGACATAAATCTTTGGGATGTTCATGTGCCAGCTGAGCCCTGAATTTTAACAGAGTTGCAACACTTACTCTCCAGTTCAATGGACTCACCCAGGACAACAAACGAGGAGGAGATGATTGACAAACAACATACCAAGGAACCAAGAGTGCCTACAACTGCAAGCAAGAGAGTCCCGTCTATCAGATGTATGGGACTGAAGCCCCTCTCATTTAATGGTGGAGTTGACAGCACTATCCCAGAGTCCTCAGGATTAGGAAATGAACTATGAACTATAACACACTTACTAGTATTCTACTATAGACTCCTTGTGATTCTACCAATGGAAGAAATACCATAGTGGTGGAGGCAAATACCCATGGATGTTCTGGGGTTAAGGAGAGGGAAAAACAGCTGTAATGGAGGGGGCATTTTTGGGATGTGGTAATTATCTGAATGACATTACAATGACAGATTCAGGCCATTATGTATCCGGCCATAACCTATAGAGTCAAATGGGATGGAGTGTAAACTACAGTGTACACTTAGTGGCAATGCTCCAAAATGTGTTTATCAATTGCAATGAATGTAACACACTGATGAAAGATGTTGCTAATGTGGGAAAATGTTGAAGGTGTGGGAATCGGGACATATGGGGATCCCCTATATATTCTCTGTGACATTTATGTAATCAAAGTATCTTTTAAAACATAAAAACTTGGAAAACAAAACAAAAAAGAACCATGCTTAGCATTTTACAGATGTTGATTTATTATCTTGATCTTTTCAGGATGATGGATACCAAAAGCATTCCTTTATAGGTGATTGTATTAAGAAATAAAATGGTTTGGTTCCTATCAAATTTCAACAGCTAATAAAATGTTAGATCTTTGCTTCAATTTTGTCTGGTTCCAAAATTTTTTGTATTTAATGTCATTAAAATATTTTCTACTGCTTCCCATAAATAAATAAAATAAATAAAATAAATAAAATAAATAAAAGGGGCAGAAGGACCATGTGTAGAAAAAGTATAAATGAATCCAATGCTGATACATTGGGGACATAGATTATCATATATTCCAAGGTGAGGCCAAAGGACAAGGTGTTGCTTTTCTGGGGTTGTCTGTCCTGCCTATAGTGTCTAGATGTCTCTAGGGCCCTTAGGAGTAGCCCTACTGCAGACTTTACTATGGCAGTCACTGAGATATTCCTGAGATGTGCATAAGTGTAGCATCTGGAATGACCGGCCAACTCACTTTAAAATCTTTTACCCATAAAAACTCATATGTATGTAATGTTCCCCTTTTTGGTCTAGGTCATCCAAGATGCATCACTAGTTGGCACTTGGTATTGATCCCTTGCAGCCAGGAAGTTTCATCCCCTGGAGTCATTCTTACATTGGGGGAAAGGTAGTGAATCTACATGCTGAGTTTGGCTTAGAGAGTGACCACAATTGAGCAACAAGGAGGCTTTCAGCAGGTAACTCTTAGGCAATGTATATTACTAGGCTAAGTATTTATTTCACAAGAACAAGGCCCATAAGTGTAAGCATCAATATTAAGGGCCTGGCATATTGGTCTGTCCTCCTTCATTAGTCACTGCCCATATACTATAGAGAGTCTTGCCCCTCTATTAGAGAATGAGGTTTTTCCCAGCATTGGAATTTGATTTTTCATCATTCGTTTTGTGGGTGTCCACCCGCTGAGACAATGCCCTATGACCACATGATCTCATTCCTATTTGACAGTGGTTGAGATGCTGGAACTGCTCTGGAATAATGTAGATTAGGGGACCTAAAATCTGAGATAGATTGTAATGTTGGAATGGACTCACAACATAGGACCTGCTCACCCACCCAAGGATAGTCCACAGGAAACATCTTTCACCACAGTTGTAAAGAATAAATTGTAAGAGGTGCTCCATCATCTTAAAAGATGTTTTGGTCTCTTTATTCTGTATATCAGAAATCAATATGGGAACTGCTGTCATTGAACTTGATCCTTAAACAAAATGGGAAGACTGGATTCTGAGTGGGCAGAAGCCAAGGGTCAGGATGTAATCTCCAAAGACAAGGTCTATGTGTGTTACAATCCAACTCCCGAATGACATGAGTTCTTGTAGCCACAAGACCAAAGAACACAAATGGCATTTAGTCAGGCATAAGCTTTAATGGGACCTAAGGATAGGAGAGCCTCTCCTTTGGGGGCAGTTCAGAGAATGAAGATAGCACTCTGCAAAGAGATGTGAAGCTGAGGGGTGTTATTAGAGGTTTCAGAATAAAGACATTCCATAAGGTATGCGAACAAGGTCCCTGCAAGATCGTGTGAAGTGCACACATGGGTTCTGGTGATGCTTTCCCTAGGTAGTAAAAGGACATTTACCAAGGATGTTTACTGATTTGGGAAGATTATATTTTATGATACCATCTATGCATTCTCTCCTGTCTACGGAGAGTTGTTAACCTTTAAATTATGTCAAGGTCATGCAATCATCTATGTGCTGAGGACTTGGGGGGGCTGGGTCCCCACAATCCACCCCCCCCATAGTTGCCTACATTTATCATAGTACAAGCTTTGCATCCACATTCAACACAATATTATGGGAGTGATCAGGAATATATACACACCAGTGAACATTAATGAGGGCACAGGTCCCAGTTTGTTATGCAGTAAGTCTATCTAAAGCCATCCAAGTTTGTAAAAGTATCATTTGTAGTTGCATAGTTTCTTCATTTAGTAAGGGAATTGTTACTTTGATGTCATTAAGTGCTTGAGCAGTATGATTGGCTTGAGCAGTATGATAGGAAAATCATGTAATAATGATGGTTTTAAAAATAATGAATAAAGTACAAATTTTTAAAAAGCTTATAATAATGAAAATAAATAAATAAATAATTTAAAATTAAAATTTTTTTAACATTATGTCTTTTATCATGATATGATCTGTTGTCTTGCATGTATAGTGACATTTGTTTCTATTTATTCACCCATAATCTATTTTTTTTTCATTTTGTTCAAAGAAGCTTTATGTTACCGAAAAGTCATGTGCAGAATATATGTGATTCCAATACATCAAGCATCCTCTACCTTTTTGCCTTTCCCATATTAATAACATTTTACATGTGGTTGGTACATTTGATACAATTGATGTACAAATACTGAAACATTGCTACTAACCATGGTCAGTGATCTCCATTGTGGTTTATATTTTGGACTGCACACTTTTATAGATTTTGATGAACTTTAATGTGGTTTGTATCCATCCTTGCAAGACCATGTAGAACATTTCCATCACCCAAAAATGACCTGTGTTATCTATTCTATTCTTCCTTCCCTCTCCCCTCAGGACCAATGGTCCCAATGTTATAGTTTCAACCGCATATCTGGAAATCCCTAGAGTACACCTACTCCCTCCCACAACCCTACCCCGAATTCCATGAACAGTTTAACCCTCACTTACCACCCTAACTCCTTTACAGACAAGCACCACTCAGACCAAGAACATCACTGCACCACTGTCGTGCCCATTCACTGCACAACTACACCCTTCCAGTTTATCATAGATTTTGTCCATATGGGCATTGACTCATAAATTTCTCCAATTTCATCTCCTGTAAATTTATCTTCCAGACTCTAGCTTTGTGAGTCTGCTCAATTTGTTTCCACTCAAATCTTGAGCAATGGAAGAAATAAATAGATAAATGGGACCTCCACAAAATTAAAAACGTTTGGACCTTAAAGTAGTTTGTCATGAAAGTGAAAAGGCAGCCTACTCAATGACAGAAAATATTCGGTAACAATATATCTGATAGTGGCATAATATCCAGCATAAAAAAAGAAATCTATTAACGTCCCTGCTTTCATTTCTTCTGGGTATATACCCAGCAGTGTGATTGCTGGATCATATGGGAGTTCTATAATAAGCTCCCTGAGGAACCGACAAACTGTCCTACACAATGAATGCACAGTTCTACATTTCCACCCACAGTGGATGAAAGTTTCCTTTCCTCTACATTCTTTCCAACACCTGTAGTCCTATGTTTTTTTAATAGCCACCATTCTAATGGGTATAATATGATATTTCATTGTAGTTTTGACTCTCATTACCCTAACAGCTAGTGATGTTGAGCTTCTTTTCATGTGCTTATTAGCCATTTGTTTTTCTTCTTTGGAATAGTGGGTCTTCAAATATTTTGCCATTTTTTTAAAATGAGTTTTTTGACTTTTTACTTTCAAGGTGTAGGATTTCTTTATATATATGATGCTATCTGTGTGTTTTTCACATACACCCTTTAATGTGTTGAATAAGTGTCCTTCTATTCCTATCTTTTGCAGTGTTTTTATAAGGAAAGTGTGTTATATTTTGTCACGTGCTTTTTCGGCATCTATTGACATGATCATGTGATTTTTTTTTTCTTTTGATCTGTCTATTTGTGGTATTACATTGATTTTCTTATGTTGAACTCTCCTTGCATACCAGGGATGAAACCCACTTGGTCATGGTGTATAATTCATTTGATGCATTTTGAATATGATTAGCAAGAATTTTGTTGACTGTTTTAGCATCTAGGTTCATTAAAGAGATTGGATTACAGTTTTCCTTTCTTGTGCCATCTTTGTTTGGCTTTGGTATTAGGGTGATATTGGCATTATAGAATCAGTTAGGCAATGTTCCCTCCATTTCTATTTTTGAAAGAGTTTAAGTAGGATAGGTGTTCTTTCTGGAAAGATTGGTAGAATTCACCTGTGAAGCCATCGTTTCCTGGGCTCTTCTTTGTTAGGAGGTTTTTGATGACTACTTCATTCTTGTTGCTTGTGATTGGTCTATTGATTTATTCAATTTCTTCTTTCATCAATGTAGGGTGATTGTGTGTTTCTCAGAATTTGTCCATTTCCTCTAAGTTATCTATACTGTTGACATACAATTTTTCAAAGTATGCGCATATGCTACTCTATTTCTGTGAGTTCAGTGGTGATATCCCCTTCCTTGCTTCTTATTTTATGTATTTGCATCTTCTCTCTTTTATTCTGTAAGTCTGGCTAAGAGTTTATCAATTTTATTGATCTTCTCAAAGAACCAGTTTTTGGTTTTGTTTATTTTTTCTAGTGTTTTCTTATTTTCAAATTCATTTAGCTCTGCTCTAATCTTTGTTTTTTCTATCCTTCTACTTCCTTTGCAGTGTTTGTTGTTCTTTTTCTAATTTCTCCAGGAATGCAATTAGGTCTTTGATTTTAGCTCTTTCTTCTTTTGTAATATAGGCATTTATGGTTATGCATTTCTTCTCAGTGCAGCTTTTGCTGAATCCCATAGGTTTTGAAACGTTGTGTTGTCATTTTCATTCATTTCCAGATAGTTACTGATTTCTTTTGCAATTTCTTATTTCCTCCTGGACCCACTGTTTGTATAAAAGTGTGTTATTTAACTTCCATATTTGTGCCTAATTTGGGGGGGCGGTTTTACAGAGCTTTATTTAATTTTATTGTTTTTGATCATATCATCTTTATTTTTTAAAAGATAATTAGATTTCTTAAATTTTACACACAAACATAAGGATTCTCATATGCCCCACTCCCCACATCTCCCATCACCCCCTACATAAACACCCTTCATTAGTGTGGCACATTCACCACAGTTGATAAACACATCCTGGGGCCTTGCCATTCAGGATGGACCATAGTTCACACCATACTCCACACTCTCTCCCACACAGTTCTGCATGCCATGTGATGATATAAAATGGCCTATATTGTCATTGCAACTCACCTAGGGTGGTTCACAAGTCCCAAAAAAGCCCCCATATTACAATTGATTTTCCCTCTCCCTGTCCCCAGGGCCTCCAGTGGCCCCTGGCTCCACGTTAGTCTTGTTCTCTGCCCCTTTTAGATTTCCAGCTTCAATCCATTGTGGTCAGAGAAATTACTTTGTATAATTTCAATCTTTCTGAATTCATTGAGCATTGTTTTGTGGCCTACCATGTCATCTATCCTGGAGAATGATCCATTTGCACTGAAGAAGAATGTATATCCTGCTGTTTGGGTGTAATTTTCTGTATATATCTATTAAGTCCAGATCGTCTAATATTTTATTCAAAGTCTTGTTTCTTTATTGATTCTCTGTTGAGGTGTTCTGCTAAATGATGATAATGATGAATTAAAGTCCTCCACTACAATTATAGATACACCTATTTCTCCACCTTTTTTTTCAAGTGTTTGCCTTATATATTTTGAGGCACCCTGGTTATGTGCATAAATCTTTATGATTGTTCTTTCTTCTTGATAGATTATAACTTTTATTAATATATAGTGTCATTCATTGTCCCTAACAATAGTTTTGCATTTAAGTCTATTTTGTCAGATAATAGTATAGCTGCTCCCTCCCATTTTTAGTTATTGTTTGCATGTAATATTGTTTTCCAACCATTCACTTTTAGCCTCCTTGCATTCCTGGGTCTAAGGTGGGCTTCTTATAGAAAGCATATGGATGTGTCATATTTCCTTAACTATTCTCCCAATCTGTATCTCTTTACTAGTAAATTTAAGCCATTAACATTCAATGTTCACATCATAGACCACAATCTCTCCCACACAGTTCTGCATGGTATATGCTGATGTAAAATGGCCTACATCTGTCACTGCAACGCCACTCAGGACTACCCACTAGTCCCCAAAAGCCCCTGTATATTTCAACTGCCCCTCGTCTCCCTGCCCCCAAAGCATCCAGTGACCACATGCTCTGCCTCAGTGTTACAATTTCTTCCCTTGCTTGAATCATAATATGTCTACAACAGAATACCACCAAGTCCACTCTAGTCCACAGCTCCTCCCCCAATCCTGATGGGACACGGATGAAGGACGGTGGTGTGGGATGTTGTTGGATGTGTGGGAGGTGGGGAAGATGGGAATCTCTGTAATTTCTGAGTAATATTTAGGTAATCTTAGCATCTTTAAAAATGCATATATATATATATATAATAACATTTATGTAAACAAATGCACATATATGCATATGTATTTATATATCATTTTACAAATATTTGTATGTATTGTGAAAAACTTGATTTTTACCCACAATAAAAAAAAAAACATTCAATGTTATTACTGTCAGGAATTACTTACATTAGTCATATTGTCTTTGGGTTTATATATGCCATATGATGTTTTTATTTCTCTTTTTATCTTTTTAATTGTGTTACACTCTCCTCCAACTCTTTCTCTCCTCTTTTTTCCTTCCAACCGGCAGAACTCCCTTTAATATTTCTTGAAGGGCAGGTTCATTATTGGCATACTCTCTTAATTTCTGTTTATCTGTGAATATTTTCACCTCTCGCTCATTTTTTAATGCCAGCTTTGCTGGAACAGAATGCTTACCTGAAGGTTTTTTTAAATTATTTTTTTCACCTTATCTATGTCATGCCACTGCTTTCTTGCTTCCATGGTTTCAGATGAAAAACCAGCACTTAATCTTATGGTGATGCCCTTGTATTCTCTTGCAGCTTTCAGTATTCCCACTTTGTACTGAGCATTGGACAATTGATCAGTATATGTATTGGAGAAGTCCTGCTAGCATTTATACTGTTTGTGGTGCATTGCACTTCCTGGATATGTATGTCCATTCTCAATAGAGTTGGGAAGCTTTCTGCTTTTATTTCATCCAACACACCTTCTGTCCCCTTTCCCTTCTCTTCTCCCTCTGGGATGCCTATAATGTGTATGTTTGTCTGCTTCATGTTGTCATTCAAATTCCTAAGTCCCTGCTGGGTTTTTTCTAGCTTTTCAACTATCTGTTCTCTTTTCTGTTTGATTTCAGGTGTACTCTCTTCCACATCACTGATTCTTTCCTTTGCGTTTTAAAATCTGCTGTTTTGTGCTTCAAGTGTCCTTTTGATTTCCTGGATTTGGACATTCATCACCATCATATCTGTTATACTTTTATATATGTTTACAATTTCTTTGGTATATTCTCCCAGTGTCTTCTTAATATCCTTAATCCCTTTCTTCACAACATTAAGTTGATTCATGTTGTTTGTTTGGACATATCAGATTAGTTGTGAGTAGTTGTTCCATGTTCTGCATTTCCTCTTGGTTTTAAGTTGGTTCAATGGACTGGGCCACGTCTTCTTCTTTCTTAGTATGGCTTGTAAGTTTTCCTTGTTCTCTAGACATCTTTTTATCAGGATGGGTTTATTCAGTTGATTAGCTTCTCTCTCTAATCTAGGGTTTTATTTTGTTTTCATTTTTGTGTGCATGGTAAGGTTTCACTTTGACAATTTGTTCCTCTTATTCTATTTGCTTTCTGTTGGCTATTTTCCATGAAAGATAATTAGGGCTAGAGAAATGGAGATAGGAAGAGAAAAATAATAGTAGTAATATTAATCATAAAAGATAGCAGATGAACCTTACAAAGACCTAGGAAAATGAATAATTAACATGATTAAGAAGTACCGAGGACTGAGATTAAAGAAGTAGGATAGAAACAATGACATGACAAACAGAATAGCAAAAAATGCATACAATGAATTAAAAGGCCAGAATGATGAGAAGAGAGGAATAGAAAAAGAAAAGAGGGAAAAAAGTGAAAAAAAAAGAAAGAAAGAAAGAGAAAAAATAAGTCAGAGAAAAGTAAAAAGAAGAAATATTGAAGACCAAAGAAATAGAGTTGGAAAGAAAGAACAAATATGTAAAATATGGAAAATTTACAAAGGAAACTGAAAAAAAAAAAAAAAAGATATCCAAGAAAAGTTAATATAAAGAGAATGTCTATATATTCCCTCTCATAAAGTTTCAGCTGGGTGCCCAATAAACTACTGGATCACTTCTCTAAGAAGAGATGGGAATTGAACCATGAAACTCATATATGAAAGTCAATAATTCTTCCACTGAGCTAACCTGTCTCTTCAGGTTAGGTAGCCTTTCAGAAGTCTATCCACCCTCTTTCCCTCAGGCAGGTTAGATTCCTTGCGGTTTGCCAGAATCCTGCTGATTAGGCCCCTGTACCTTCCTCCTCTCTAATCAAATTCCTCTCTTTCCCTGGGCAGTTGGGCATGACAGCTTGCCTGAGTCAATCCCCTTCCCCTCTCCATATCAAATTGGGGTCCTTTCTGATATTCAAAGGTGGCTCAACTGGCCAAACTCACCATGAAGAGACCACTCTATACCCTCTCAAACCCCTCTTGTTCCCAGGGATTTGCCCTCACACCCCTCAAAGCATGAAGTCAGTGGCTCTGCCTAGGCTATTTGCCCTAAAGGGTGGGGTACATGTGGCACTTCCAGCCACAGGGGCAAAAAACCCATGGTTTTCCTTTGGCTACTTTATCTTCCCAGCATCTTCCTAGATGACTCAGAGCATCTTTCCATTCTATCTATATACAAAATAGCTGGCAGGGAAGAAGACATCTGCTCTCTTCTTATGTAGATGCAATTCACCAGGAGTTTTACCCTCACTTAATATCTCTGGGGTGGGGGACGGGAGCACTTCCCAGCACCTGGAAGTTTAATAACTCACGATTTCCTGTTTTGGCTTCTTCGTCTCTCTGTCCCTCACTCTCCTGGGTATTGTGAAGCAGTCACCTGTCTGCTCTACGTGGAATCATGCCCCGGAGGGAGCCTTTGGCTCTTTTTCCACTGTTTTAGTGAGAACTGAGGCTTAACTGCCTAACCCAACAGCCATGTTCCTTAGTGGACATTTTCCCTCCTGGCTCACAAGTCTACTCTCACATTAGACTTACAATTTATTGTTTGGTAGTCTCACTATAATAATCATTTGCTTGTCTTGTTATTATTTATATTTTAGCTCTGGACTAATAGCACAATACTGCCATTTTAACCCTCCATTTCACCTTCAGGATTTTATGCAGAAGAGGTGGCAAAAGATTGTAAGATTTGTGGAACAGGGAGGATTGTAGCATATATGACTTTGCTTTTTCCCACAACCCTTTCCATTCTTTCCCATTCTAGTCAGAGCAGCACCTCATTTCTGAATACTTACACAGTAAGCCTTGAGAAATAACTGTTTGTGAGCTTGTGATTAAGTAAAACTTGTATATTTAGACTTTTCTCCCAAGAAGCTGTATGAATAATCTATTCTGTGAACTATTTGACCAACTTCTCACCAATAGAAAGAGGTAACAGATTAACTGACAATGTTTATTATTGTTTTAGTAAGTACTGTGAAAGTGTAATTTCTGCCCTGCTGGAAAACACTGACTGTCAAGACCTTGGTTATCTGTTGTGAGCACTGCATTTCTTAAAATATGGCCCCCTCACATGTCTTCCCCTTTTGCATGTAGACATGTAGTATAAAAAAATTATCTTGCTTTGTGGCAAGTGCACCTGGATTCTTGGAAGTGCCATGCTCTCTGCCCATCACCATGGATGAGTACTTAGGCCATGATTGGGTTCAGACTCTCCAAGAGAGAGGATCTCCCTTCCAGACCATCAAGGGCAAATCCTCATATATGCCCCCTATTAAATGCTTTTTTGCACACCAGCCTGGACTTGTCTGAATCTTTCTTTTGTCTGATATATTCCTCTCAGTTTGGTGGGAAGCTGCCATTTTATGCAACTCCCTGCTATACTTGAAACAGAATTAGATATTAAAAAAAATTATTCTGAACACTCACATGCCATTTAATATTTATGATAACATTTTGGAAAAGGGTCGATATTTTGTTCTGATTAAGGAAAGGAGTCCTATTTCTAGGCCATACTGAGTGTTTTCAAGTGAATAAAAGACAATGGTCCAAGAAAATAAAATAGAACATGCAACCAAGTCTTACATCCTATTGGATAGTTCCCCTTAAATGTGCATATCAGGATTTCATATTACAAGTTGTAGTACATCATCAAAACAAAATTTTCTATAGTAACACAGCATTTAGTTTAAAATTTATTTCATGGGACTTTAAGGCAGGTAGGTTCTATTACCCCAATCTTATCAAATAAACAAAATTGCTGTCATGGAGTCTATGAGACCTGCTAATACTGTCTTTTCTTCAGCTCAAGGAAAAGGTCCCATTTATGGCTACATTTTGGAAAAACTTTTTCATGGCTGCCTTTATATCTTTGTTCCTCAGATTATAGATGAAGGGATTCATCATGGGTGTAATCACAGTGTACAAAATGGAAGCTGTTGCATTCGAATGTGCATTGTATGAAGCAGCAGAAGTAATGTACACCCCTATGGAAGTACAAAAAATTAGGGAAACAACTGAGAGGTGATACACACAAGTGGAAAATGCTTTGTACTTCTCTTGAGCTGATGAGATTACATGTATGGAAGAAACAATTCTGTTGTAAGTGTAAAAGATGGCAGTGAGTGGTTCCCCACCCAAAAGCTCATCTCCAAAATATATCATTATCTCATTGATGAAGATATCAGAGCAGGCAAGTTGTACCATCTGATTAAGCTCACAGAAAAAGTGGGGAATTTTGAATTGCATGCAAAAGGACAGTGGCCACATCAGTTAGCTTGGTAAAGGAATGCAAGACACTTATGATCCAGCACAGCAGCAGCAGCAGGCTACATAGCCTGGGGCTCATAATGACCATATATTGTAGGGGGAAACATATGGCCACAAAGCGGTCATAGGCCATTGCTGTTAGGAGAAACATGTCCAACCCTTCAAAGAGTACAAAAAAGTACATCTGTGTGATGCACGCTTCATAGATTATGATTCTGTTCTGTGTCTGTAGGTTCACCAGTGCCTTGGAGACAATAGTAGAGGTTAAACAAAGGACAGGTTAGAGAGGAAGAAGTACATAGGTGTATGGAGGTGGGAGTCTGAGATGAAGGCTAGTATGATGAGCAAGTTCCCACAGAAGGTCACCAGGTACATAAATATGAGCAGCCCAAAGAGAAAGAGTTGCAATTCCGGTTCGTCTGAAAATCCCAGGAGAAGAAATTTGGGAAGTTGTGATTCATTACCTTGGTCCATGTGGCTGATGAGACTATCAGGAAAGAGAAAAATAATTTAACTGACGTTCACACTAACAAGCATTACTAAATTAGCAGAAATGCTATACATTATATTTTGTAGTAAAAATTAATTCTTATATTTTTAGTATCTCATCCCTTTAGGAAATTTCTACTGCCATCTTGATTAGCGATTCCAATTCTACATTCAGCTGTTTTCCCAAGCATTCATGAATTCTACATTTTTTGAGGAATCATTCAATGCAGAATATATATTGAGTTCCAGCAATGGGTATATGATGACAAAACACAAAATTTCCTATATTTTGTTGATGAAGAAAAATATAAGCAAACTTATGTAACCATATGGTTGTAAAATAATTGCAAGTGCTTTGTGGATATGAAAGCAGGTTATAAAGAGAGAGTGTGATGAAGTTGCTGTTTTGTACTTATGCTCATGAAAGAAACACTGACGAATTGATAGAACAGGACTTCCAGGAAGGCAAAACAGGAGCCAAAAGATATCGGGAGTAGAGTGTTTGTTAGCAGAGGAAACCTCTAAGAAAAAAGCTCTAAAGAAAGGATTTGTTTCAAATGTTCAAGTCCATCTAAAACTGTGCAGTGAACAAGTAAGACACAGTGTCAAAAAACATGGTTTCAGAGAACTGTTAAGACTGAGGTTGTCTTAGACTTAATTAAATTTCAAAATACAGGCAGTCATTTATCCATATGTTATATATCTTGCATTTTATTAATTGGGTTGCAAAGTATCCCACAAAAAGAAATGGGCCAGTCGTATTTCCATTTGTACGTTTGTGCTGTGTGCTATGTATTAAAGAAGAAAAACATTGCACTTTCCTGCACAGGTACTACAGTCCTGAAGACTCCTCACCTTTCTAAAATAAACTCCCCCTCACACACACAGAGGCAAACCTTCACTACATCCAACACAATGGCTTTCTGGGACTGCATTAATACCATGCACTTCTTATCCCCAGAAGCACTGAGTAAGTCAAGAGTGCACTCAATGAAACGTGACAATATCACATTTTCATTCCCAAATTATTTAGAAATTGAACTCAGAAATTCCAGCAGGGAAGCTTCCCGTGGATATGTAAACTCAGGATTCAATTTTGTTATGGATTTCCCTGTCCTATATTTAAGTATGCATAAATATCTTCTCAATAAACAGTGAGAATGGAATTAAATAAACATAAAGTAAAATAATAGACATAAGCTCTGTCATCCCTGAGATGCAAAACCTTCCTTGTATTTGGCAGCATTTCTAACCATGGTTATATCCTCTCAAAATCCAGAAAAAAACAATGAAAGAGCAAAAACTAAGTTATTTTGGCACTGTATAAAGTGATATACTTGTAAAGTGTCAAGTCACCTTACAGTTTGAACATCCCAAGAGTAAGATGAGAAATGAAGATAAACAAATACTTCATGTAGAAAATATTTCAAGTAAAAATTATTGACATTTATGTCAAGCAATTAAACTTGTTTTAATAATTTTAAATTCAACATTTTTAGAATCAGGTAAAGGTGCTTTTGAATCTAATACCTACAACATATTAGCTATTAAAAGCTAATAAAAAATATATCAATCTTAATCTTTATACCTTTTCATGAATAATAGGAGTTATGGCATTTATCCGTAATATGTTTAACACACTTAATAATAAATGAAAAATCTCAGTATTGTTCCTTCATGTTATTTAGTCATGGTCATCACTGATGAAGGGAAGAGGCTGATTTTTTTCCTCCCTCTTAGTGTTGTCATTCTTTCCCCACCACTCAGTCCCTAATACCATGGTCCTGTTTCCGATCCTTAGGTTCCCTCCCAGCAATATTAGCCTGGGGACGCTTCTAGATTATGAAAATGATATAGGGGAAACCCACTGTCGTCATTTGGTAAAGAAGAATTTATTCAAAATGACAGGATGTGGTGATGCAAATTTAGAAATAGATCTTACTAAAAATATCAGGGATTTACAATAAGAACAAAAATGTGTTGAAATAAAATGCCAATATGTATAAAAGGTGATTTATAACTTGAAGGCAACAGAATTTTCAAAGAGTGAATAACAGTGGGAGAAACCCAATATATAAGAGTGATAGATTTGACCAGGGGAAATTTATAAATACTCATATATTCTACTTAGGTACATCTATACAGATATTTTAAAAATAGCTAACAACTAACAAAGTTGGAAACAATAAATATATAGGAGTTTGTTTGAAAGAGTGCAATCAAAATGTAGAATAGAAATGATCCTATCTCAGTATGTGAAAGCATAGGCTTGAAAAAAACAATTTGCTCTGGAGAAAGTTAATGGCTAGTAAAGGAACATTAAGTTAACTTCAACAATAAAGGTGTGATTTCCAGATATGATTTTATGATACTCCTTTCCAAGTAATAAATAAAAATTTTCTTTTTCATGTGTCTACTATGAAAATCTTGTTTCATGAACTGCTGCTGCATGTAAAATCTAACTCTACTGGAATGACTCTTTCCAATCAATACAGAAACATGCTCAAATGTGCCTCTCCTCTTTCTCCTTCTTCTCCTTCTCCTTCTCCTTCTCTTCCTCCTCCTTCTTCATAAAAGCCCTCAAAGACACTTAAAAAATACAAAAATCTAAATAAAAAGAAAAAGCACTCAGTTCACTGCACATCCATCCACTTTTAGTGCCTCATTTTCTCTGATTCCCCAAATCAGCAAACCTACTTAAGCAGATATTTTGCTTTTCCTGCTACCACTATTCTCACATCCCCTTCTTCCAATT
>JAQZBX010002946.1:0-59166 GCA_029593785.1 Cabassous unicinctus
ACAAAAAATAAGAAAATGAAATAATAATGATGTTGAAATGTAAGATAAAACACAATAAAAAAAAATTAAACTAAATTAAAGGATTGGGTTATTTAAAAAATGAGAAAAAGTTTTTTAAAAATTAAAAAAAATTTTCTTTTAACATTTTGCCTTTTATCACTGCAATATCTGGTGTCCAGGCTGTACCATGGCACCTTCCCCCTCTCACTCCTGAATGTCTCACTATTTTTCAGTTAATTTTCAAAGAAGTTTTAGGTTACAGCAAATTCACACACAGAATACAAGACACTCTCTTACACTCAACATTCTCCCCCATATTCAAACCTTTTTGTATGTGGATGGTAGCATTGTTTTAACTGATATATAGATAGTGAAACATAGCTACTAAGCATTGTCAATGGTTTACGGTATGGTTTACATTTTAGATTGTACCTTTTTAAAATTTTTGATGATATTTACCATGTCTTGTGTCCATCACTGTAAGGTAATGAAAAACATTTCCACTGACCACTAAATACCCTCTGTTTGATCTGTTCTGTTCCTCCGTCCCCACCACCCTCGGGGCCCATGACAACCCCTTGGTTTGATACATAGGATGACAAGATTCATAGTTACATGCAACAAAAGGTCACGACACACTGGTTTGTCCTCCACTATTAAGAATGGCCCTTGCTCTTAAGAGATGCCCATCTTTCTATTTCTGAGCAAATCAGTCCTCCCAAAGATGGGAGTCCATCTCCTTCCCTTTTATTGTCTGCATCTCTACCCACTGATACAATGGATTATGATAGGATGAACACTCGCACACTATCTAGAAGCCTACTCCAGAGGCGCCCTGTCCCAAATGCCACCCCAACCACCACCCTAAACAATGACACTTCCTTGTCATATTGCCATAAGAGCATTCCCACCTCTGAATCACTTTTGCAAAACTGGGATATCACCCACTAGATCAACGTGTGTAATTCTTTTAATGTGCTTTTGCAAAACTTAGCTTGGGACATGACTTCCAAGGGTGTGCTTTTCTGGCACCGAGAGATTACTACCAAGCTTCAATCAACAATGCAACTGGAAAAAGGTCTTGACCAAAAAGGGGAAAACATAAAGACAATTGAGTTTATATGGCTAGGAGACCTCAAAGTGAGTAGAGAGGTCATTCCAGAGGTAATGCTTATGCACACCTCAGCAGGAACTGTTTGACTGCCAAACTAGATACTAACTCAAATAGCAGGGTTCCTGAGGGCTCTGGAGGCATCCAGACACTACATTCAGGGCAGGTAGCTCAGGAGTTTGTTGTTTGGCCAGTGGACCCTACTTTGGTATTTATGCTCCCCAGAATAACAGAGATAGACTCAGTTGTAGTTTCCTTACACATGGCTCTTCTGTCCAATTTGAACCTATAATTAGTACTAGAGTTGGCAGATGTGTGTCCAAGAGACTTAAATCTTTGTTCTTTCCATGTGCAGGCTGGACCCTGAATCTCAATGGTATTGCAGCACCTACTCTTCAATTCATTGGTCTCATCCAAGACAACTAAAATAGAGGAGATGATGGAAAACAACCATAACAAGGAAACAAGAGATTCTACAAATGCAAGCCAGAAATCCCCATTCATTGGCCATATGGGATCACAGCCCCCTCTCAATTACAGGTGGAGTGGATATCACCATCCTCGAATCCTCAGGATGGGAAATGAACTATAGACTAAAGTAGACTGTTATTCTACTATAGACTTATTGTGAGTTTAACAATGGAAGAAATTATATCATTGATGTGGAGGCAGTGGTCTCTGGAGGATCTGAGGGTAGGGAAAGGGAAAAACAGATGTCATGCAGGGGCATTTTGGGGAATTGCCCTGAGTGACATTGCAATGATATTATAAATCTTGCCATAACCTACAGAATTGGTTGGAAAAGAGTGTAAACTACATTGTAAACTTTAATCCATGCTTAGTGGCAATGCTCTAAAATTTGTTCATCAATCACAATGAATGTACCCACCAATGAAGGATGTTGTTAGTGTGGAAAAATGTGATAGTTGTGGAAAGTGGAGTATATGAGACTCCTCCCCTATTATTTAAGTGTCGCTTATATAATCTAAGTATTTAAAAAAAAAATAAAACATATGCACTTTTGGATTCTCTTTGCAAGTATTTTCTTGAGGATTTCTCATCTATATTCATTAGAGATATTGTTTGTAATTTTTGTTTTCATAATGTCTTTTTCTGGGTTTGAAACCAAGGTGATGTTGGCTACATAGAATGAGTTTGAAAGCATTCTTTCCTGTTCAATTTTTTGGAAGAATGAGGAAGTTTTATATGAAATCATCTTTGATTGGTAAAATTTACCTGTGAAGTCATCTGGTCATGCTCTTTTCATCTCTGGGAGGTTTTTGATGACTGTTAAAATCTCTTCACTTGTGATTTGTTTATTGCAGTCTTCTATTTCTTCTACGGTCAGTGTAGGTAATTCATGTGTTTCTAAGAATTTTTCTATCTCCTCTACATTTTCTATTTTTTTGGCATACAGTTTTTCACAGTATCATCTTATGATCTATTATCTGTAGGGCCAGTTTTAATGTATCTCTTCTAATTTCTGATTTTGTCAAATGTGCATCTTCTCTGTTTTTTCTTTGTCAGTTTATCTAAGGTTTTTTTTTTAGTTTAGTTGATCTTCTAAAAAACCAACTTTTGGTTTATTTGATACTCTCTATTTTTTTTTTTGTTCTTGTATTCATTTATTTCTGCTCTAATGTTTAATCATTCTTTCCTGATATATTTTACTTCTTTTGTCATATTTTCTTTAAATTTTTAGAATTAATTTAGGAGAGCTATGTGAGCATCACTGATTAATTGTCTTAAATCCATATTTCTTCAGGATATTTGGTTAGTTCTTTTGGTTGAGCAATCTATTATTGTTTCTAGTATGGCTTGTAATTTTTGCTGATATCTAGGTATCTGAATTGGTAAATTAACTGTGATGGCCAACTCCTCTCTCTTGCCTACTGTTGTTTCTTTCCATAACTCCTCTTTGATAATTGCTTCAACCGATACTGTCTTTAAAATGGTCTGGATTAAGTAATCAAAATGGGACCATAGTCTTACCAGTGGGGCATAGATTTTCTCCCAGAGTTAAGTATAATGAGGGAACTGAGGTCCATGCAATTTCCAGACTAGCCAGGAGATAGTACGTGCCATGCACCCTTCCATGGAAGTGTTTCATTCTGGGCTTTCCTGTGTTCGTGTGTTGAATCTCCAGAGAAAAGTTTAAAAGCAGGCTTTTCTGGACAAATTGACTTCAGAAAAGCCCCTTGACTCCCCCTCCCTTTTCCCTTGGAATACCTGACAGGAAGGATGATATTACTTTCCCCCTCAATGAGCTGTAGTGAGCCAGGGGTTTTACCCAACTTAGCATCCTCAGTATGGGGAATAGAGCCCTTCCTAGCCTACTCAGGGGATTGGTAACACATGTTTATTATCTCATTGTCCTTCACACTCCTGGGATCTGTGTAGCACTGTCCTAGTCTGCTGACCCACAAAGTAGGTCCCTAGCGCAGCATTTGGCTCTTTCTCTGTTTTTTTTCTGAAGGCATTGATCTCTGCCTGTCAGTTTTTTGCCTTTTTCCCACAATCTTCCCATAACATATGCTTTGTGGGGGACATGATTCATTCCCAAAATGTAGAAAGTTTGTGACATTTTTTCATCCATATTGTGATATGTTTTTGTAAACCAATCACACTCATTCTTATATAGGATACTTCACTTTATCTGTCCATTTTATTGTTGATGGGAATTTGATGACTTTCCCTTTTAGGGTTTTCACCAATAATGTTTCTTTAAAATCCTGGTGCATGTCTTAGTGATTGAGTGTATATGTTGGGAAAGAGAGGGGATGTTGGCCATTGTGGACAAAATAAAGACAACACTGGAGGGGGAGGATCTAGCTATGAGAAAGAGGCATTTGGCATTGAATTTGTAAACAAGGAAAGCACAGAACCAGAGTAGATTGAGAATGGAAGGGAGTGAATGCAGACTACCCACCCAAAGCTGGAGATTGACATGGTACAGCATACTTAGTAAATGAGCTTCTCTTCTCTATTCTGGAATGTACTGCTACCAACAGTCCACCTCCCTCACTATTTCTGGGTTTCTCAAACTTTCTAGTATTATTGCCCTTTAAGGAACACATTTTAGATATTTTTCCCCTCATACTCCTCTTCACCAATGTGGTTTTAATAGCCCACGTATTTTGCATGTCTTTTACATGCTGTGATCATTTAGAATGCCACATTATTATCATATCTAATTGTATTTTCACCTGCCCAAAATGTCTTTTTGCATCTGTCCTCCAATGCTTCTGATTAATTTTCACCTTACTCACTGCTGGATCATTTAGATCATTGGCTTTCAAACTTGGCTGTCTCAAGGCATCACCTTGGACTTTTTTTATAATGCAAATTAGGATCCAGTAGATCTGGGCTAGGTGATAGAGGGTGAATTTCTGGTACATTCCCAGGTGAGTCTGAGGCTGCTGGACCATGGGCAATTCTTGGAGTAGTGAGCATCATTTGTGGTGGGCTTTGTTAGTATCACATTATCTTACTAATGCAGGAGAATTATTCATGTTGCTGCTGTATACATCGGCAGGGTGCACACATATAACAGGGGTGCTTAAGTCAGCGTTCATCATAGACATCTAATTGTTCCAGCGTTGAAAAACCCCACCTCCTTGTCTCCTAAATGCATGTAATTTACTAGTTTAGGTAAGTGGGAGCTGGTGGACATGGGCTTTTGCAACAACTCTTATAGATGAAAGTCCCTGCAAAGATAGTGATTTTTCTTTTAACTAAATTGCTCTGTTTAACTTATTCCTAAATTTCCAGCCTAGTCCCGGGAATTGTTTGGGGCAGGGGGAAGTTATTCCTCCTTCCAGGAAATTAGAATGTGCTACTGGGTAGAGTTCCCATTTGAACTTCAAAAAGAGTCAAAAGACTAAGGAATTTATACGAGGAAAGAGTTTTGAGTGCATTCACTTGGCAGTATGTGATCCTGTCCTGAATGTGAGGGCTTGAGAGATGACAGTCACTGAAACTTCCAAGTTTACCAGGAGGCAATGTTGAGTGGATTTTCCAGCATCCTTTACAGATAAACATATGTATGATGACTCCTAAGTCCTCACTTATGCACAAAAGTTTTTTGTTGTTGTTGTTGTTGTTAGGTTGTTTCTTCATTGAATTTGTTTGTTTGCTTTTTCTCTTTTCATTGCTCTTCTCTGGATGTCTTCTGATTTGAAAAATATTCTTTGTGTGCATTAGCCATCAAGTGCAAAATGCAATATATTTATCCTTGTTATTACAATGTGCACATGAAATGTAACCATTTCAAACACTAGCAACTTTTTCATTAGTGAATGTTGCAAATATTCTAAAATCTGTCATGAATAAAATATCTACTTAGGGATGGATTGAAATAAACTAATAGGAAGCAGAACTAAAACAGTAACTTAAGGAAACTAAGGGTTTATTAATATATATGTTACCTGTCTAAAGTTAGGTATCCAGAGCTAGCAGAGCAGCTCAATGATGCTATTAAGGACTAAGTTCTCCCTTGAATTTTACCCGATCTTCTTCAATGTGTGGTTGGCATCTTCGTGGTAACATGATAGCTGCTACAACTCCAGACACTGATTCCATATCCCAGGTAGGAAGAGTAGGAGAAAAATTAAGTGTGTACTATAAGGGGAGTGCCTCACATCTGCCATAAAATCCTTTTATTGATGTTTATCATATATATGTAGAAGTACCATATCACAAGCTTAATAAATTTTCAAAATCTGAATGTATTCCAGAATCAGACCAAGATAAAAACTCAGGACATGACAAGCCATCCCTCCCCACAAAGCCTATTTCATTCCAGTTTCAGGCACCACTATTGCCAACAATGTAAGCACTATCTAGACTTCTAACAGCTTAAAATATTTTTTAACTATTTAAATCTTTACAAAAAAAGGAATTACAATATGTGCATTCTTTTGTGTTTGGATTTTGTGCTCAACACTATGCTCCTGAGTTTTAGTCTAATTTAAAATTATTTAAGTTAGAAAAATACATGTTTACCTAATAACTCACATAAAAGACAAATATTAACACAAATTACTATAGTTATTTGAAATTGAAGAAAGATGTAAAATCACATAAGGTTTCTAAAAGAATATATAGATAAAACTAGGTAAAAGAAACACAAAGGAATAGGATTTATTACATAATTGATGGACTCAAGTACAATAAAAGCCTTCATGTCAAAAACATCTTGAAGAAAATAAAGTGAAAATGAAAAATTAGGGACTATATTTAGAATATGTTGGGTATTACAACACAACACATACCAATGTAGACATATCAATAGGTCTATTAATCCAATGAGAAAAAAATTCTCAAGAAAAATAATTAAGGGATGTAAACCAACAACTTATAAAGAAGTAATACAAATATTATAAACCTGAGGATATGTCCATCTTCACTAATATTTAAAGAAGGAGAAATGAAATAATTCAGGAAACCAAATTTTCCAACCACCAGTTTGTAAAATAAAATAAAAACATTCAGTTGTGGTGAGGCTGCGGTAGATCAGGAAAACTTGCCAATGGAAGAATTGTCAATGGAAAGTGGCTTGTACAAGAAAAGGGATTGTACTAAGAGGTCTTATTCTAATGTTTGATCTATTTGTAACACTGATACTCCAGAGAAAGAATATTTCTGGATGAAAGAACAGAATTCAAAATGGGAGTTTTAAATCAGAAAGACTACAGTTTTCTTTGAGGTTTAACTATTATTATTATAAGACTTAGTGTAAATATAATGATGCTTAAGACACTAGCTTCAATTTAGACAGCCTGGGTTTGTCCGTGTTTCTGTTTATCAAAACTGTGGCTTTGAGCTAGTTGCGTTGTTGCTGTAAGCTTTTACTCCCTCATCTTTAACTAATGGAAAATGAAAGCTGTTAGATAAAAGAAGTATTTCAAGACTTCAGTGAGACAATGTGTATCAAATGTTTAACATTGTTGCCACATAGAGAGGGTCATGGTTTTTAATTTTCAATATATTGAACTACTTTTATTTTTGGAAAGCTTTTATTCATGTAATATGTTTGCATTTCTGTGGTGCAGACGCTACTTCATATTTAAACATCCACCCCTCCCTGTCACACCATTCAATAATTATACACTGAGCATATGCCCCATACCAAAAACTGTACTAAGCACTGCACTTACAAAAATGGATAGATGAAATTTGAAATTCAAGTAATTGAAATTGGGATGAGATGAAAAATTCAGGAAATTTGACAGAACTGAAAAGAAAATGAGTGAGATGAAAAGAGGAGAACTCTTGTAACTGATTTCTTTAACATAACCCTAGAAAATCACCTCTGTAAATGTGTTTGCATTGGAGCATTTACAAATAGGCATAGAAACAATCAGCTCTGATGACATATATTAAATGTGTGAGATAAGATTCATTTTAAATAAAATCCATGTCATTAATATAATTATTTGAGGGTATGTCAAGTTCAATTCACCAAACTTAAAATTATCAATTCAGATGAGGAAAAGGTGACCCATATATGACTATAAATAGTAGAGGGCAAAGCAGGAAAACCCCAAAGAAAGAACCAAGGTATAAGATGCTTAAAAATATGTAATATCAGATGAAATCAAAATCCTGATTCCTGGTCCTCACTATTTTGAGCCATGCTACTCGTGGCACATCTACAATGTTCCCTTCAGTGAGAATTATTTGTCTTGGGGTAAACCTATTAGAATTTATACTGCTTGGAGTGTGCTGTACTTGCTGAACATGTACATCCATGTCCCTCAAAAGAGTTGGGAAATTTTCATCCATTATTTCCTCCAACATTTCTGCCCCCTCTTCTCCATCTAGGATACTTCTAATGCAAATATTTTTGTGTTTCATGCTGCCATTCAATTCCCTGATGCCCTGAGAATTTTTTCTATTTTTTAAACTATCTCTTCTAACTGTGTGCTTTCACCCATACTATCTTTGAACTCACTAACTCTTTCCTCTGCCTGTTCATATCTGCAGTTATATGCTTCTAGCATATTTTTAATTTATTGCATTGTTCCATTCATACAATCACATCTGTTATCTTTTTATGTACATTTACAACTTCTTCTGTATGTTCCCCAGTGTCTTCTTATTTTGAATACATTTATTTTTAAAGAGTCTTTAGATTGCACACGTTATATAAAAATTTAGGGAATTCCCATATATTTCACCTCCTCCTCCTATATTTTCCACATTTACATCATCTTTCATTAGTGTGATACATTTGTTAGAATTCATGAACCCATACTTAAATATTGGTACTACCCATGTTCTACAATTGACACCACAGAATTGTACAGGTTTTAACAAAATGTATTATGGTCTGTATCTGTTCACTGCAATGTTATGCAAAACAATTCTAGTGTCACCAAAACTCCCAGTGTTATACTTTTTCTTTCCTCACCCTCCCCTCAGAACCTCTGTTGACCACATTTTTAGTATCAATGTTACAATTTCTTCCATTGTTATTATAAAAAGTCTATATTATACCATAGTTGCAATTCCCCTAATGTTTGCTCATTCCTCAAACTTGAGGATTCTGGGAGGGTGATTCTAAAATATGTTTCCCATTTGCTTCCTATTGCGGGGGGGCTTATATCCCAGGGGCCAGATGGATGGAACTGTCTTGCTTGACGTTATAGATAGATTCTGTTTATTGTCATAGACATTGGCCACCATCATCCTTTTGTTATTTGTCTTGGGTAAGTAAAAAATGCAAGGGTATATCTTGGCTGCAACTCTGCTGGTATTCAAGGCTCAACTGGCATATGAACAACTGGAATATTTAAGTCTCTGGGACCTATATTCAATGGGTATATTGCTAATTATAGATTCAGATGAAATGAGCATAAAAACCATGTGTAAGAAAATTATAAATGAGTCCAACTCTGATATATTGGGGGATATGTTTCCATATATTCCAAGGTAAGGTCCACTGACAGGGTACCAAATTAATCCACTAGTGTCTTCTTAATATCCTTTACCTTTTTCTTCACTTCATTAAGTTGATTCATATTTGTTTGGACATACTTGGTTACTTGTTCCATGTTATGCATTTCTATCTTTTATTTAACTTGTTCATTAAATTGGGCCATGCTTTCCTGTTTCTTAGTATGTCATGTAACATTTTTTGCTGTTGTATAGGCATCATTTATCTTGATGGGCTAATTAATATGGTGTATTAGTCTGGGTTCTGTTTACTTTCTGGGTTTTGAGATCAAAACTCCAACCTTCCTTCTCTGCAGAGTGGTTTCTTTGTGACTCCCCACCCACAAAAAGCATGGGGATAAAATGTCCTACTGACATGACCCAATCAAAGCCTTAATCATTATTTAACCAAATAAAAGTGAAACCTCGGAATCCAATATACTCTAATATGCCCAGAGGGACAGAGCACTTTACAAACATATTCCATTATCAATTTTCAGAATTCATATAACAAAATCAAACTGTCACACCATGTATCTAATATGGGTTTAATATGCATGATATAAAAAGAGATAATATAACTCAATGGCATCAAGGCAAACAACCAAATAGACCTATTGGCAAAAGATTGAAAATAAATTTTTCCAAAGAAAAATACAAATGACTAAAAAGCACATGAAAAGATGTTCAACATCACTAGCTATTAGAGGAATGCAAATCAAAGGTATAATGAGATACCATTTCACACCTTATAGAATGGTCATTATCAAAAAACAGAAATCTACAAGTGCTGGAGAGTATGTAGCAAAATAGGAACACCCCTTCATTGTTGGCAGGGATGTAGAATGGTACATTTGCTGTGGAAGAATGTGTGGTTGTTCTTCAAGAACGAAATCTAGGTCTGCCATATGATTTAGCAAGCCCACTGCAAGGTAAATACTCAGAACTAAAAACAGGGATCCAAACAGACATTTGCACAATGATGTTCTTAGCAGCTCTATGATTTTCTATAAATCCATAACTTCTTGAATAAAAAAGAGTGAAAAGACGACCTACATGGAAACCATATAACTGATAAGTGTTAAATATATAGAATAAACATAGAATTCTTACAACTCAACACAATACAAACAATACAATTTAAAAATGGGCAATGGATTTGAAAAAAAAAGTTTCTTTTAAGAAGATAGACAAATGACCAATAAGCACATGAAAGATGCTCAACATCAGTAGTCATTAGGGATGAAGTACTGATACATGCTAGAAAGTTGATGATTCTTGGGCACATTATGCTAAGTGAAGAAAGCCAGACACAAAGAGTCAAATATTATATGATTATATTCATATGACATATTCAGAATTTATAAATCCATGGAGACAAAATGCAGATTGGTGGTTGTTAGGGTCTAGGGAAAGGAGAGAATGGGGAATAAATGCTTAATGTTTTTGGGGTTTTCTTTAATGGTAAGGAAAATGCTTTGAAACTACATAAATGTGGTGGTGGCACCTCATTGTGAATATATGAATTACCACTGAATTTTTCACTTTAAAATTGATACTTTTATGTTATGTGAATTTCACCACAATAAAATTTGGTAAAAAAAAAAAAAAAAAGTAATGAAAATCTGTTATCTGCTCCTACATGAAAAAACTTTGAAGATATCATGCTGGGTGAAATAATACAGATATAAAGAGAAATGTTGTATGATCCCACTCATGTGAAGTACTTAAGAGGAAGAAAATTCATAGAAAAAAAATGTAGGTTACAGTTTACCAAGAGACTGAGGCAAGGGGAATGGAAAATTATTGCTTAAAAGTTTCAGATTTTTCTATTTGAGGTGAGGTAAACTTTAGGTAGTGTATGTAATTATAATGCAATATTGTGAATTCATTTTTACCAGTAAATTGTGTACTTGGAAGGGATGAAGTACAAATTTTTTAGTTTTATTTATGTTTCTACTATAAAAATTATTATATATATTAGTTTTCTTTTTAGTCTACAAAAGTAAATTATACTGGATCTATTAACTAAATTATTTGAGCATCATTTTAGGATATGGGGGGAAATTAAATGAGACATTTACAATTAGGTATGCAGTACATAAAAATCTCTAAATATATTTCTTATAATCAGAAATCATTTTAAAAATGAGGGAATGAATTTCAGGTCTTAAGTTGTGTTACAAGCTTAGTTTTCTTAATTACTTTGGAATAGCACAATGAAATAAAGAGGTGTAGCATCCCTGGCTTTACATCGTGTGAATACAGTGTTCCACTTTGTTGAAGAAGAGAATAGTAATTTTCTGATGAGGCATTGTTTTAACATTTCACATGAGGCATATTTAAGTAAGTGTCTGAAATGATGGGAAATATCCAATTGAATTAAGTATTTCCTTGCAACAGCATTTCTCAAGACTTATTCTCTTACACTGCCTATGGACCTAAAAAGGCTATTTTGTTTTAATGGGTGGAATGGGATATACTACAACATTTATTTGGCAATTATTCTTTCATAGACGAAGTTAACTATAATTTTATCAGCTATTTATTCTCCGCATTGTGAATTGTTTACTCTTTACTTTTATATACTAGGGCCTAATTTTCTTTTTTATCTTCTTTTTAAAAATAATCTTTCAAAGAACTGCAGGTTTTTCTCCAACTTTGCACTTTGCCATTTCATTCTTCTATATTGGTATAAACGTGTTTGGGGGAATGTGTGAATATCTTTCACTATTACATATGATGTTACTCTCATTGCTTTTCAAACTTAGAAATTTCAGCTTCCATTGAGATAATAGATCACCATTTTATACTTATTGCCACGTGTCTTTCCCATCTGTTTTCCTTATTGTGCCTTTTGCCTTTTTGTGGTTAGAGCTATCTTTGAAATTGCATCACCTTCTGTCTTCATTTGGAAAGTATTTTTCTTCTCATTAGACGACAGGTTGGCTTTATTCTTTTCATAATCTAGAATCATTTCCATTATGCGATTGCTGGAAGGTATGCTGAAGAACTGAAATAGGGCTGTTGAATATAGTCTGAGAGATGAAGAAATAATGAAGCATTTGAAATTTAGTAGAAAAATGTGCCTTATCTCATTAGCAGTGATAATTAATTCTTTGCCAAGAGGATGGAGTGATACTGATGTTTTCACACATATTAATTATGTCTGTTAAATATCTTAGGAGGATGGATGCCATAATGCCTGCTATAGAGGTGAAAATATTAAGGTTCAAATTTTACTACCTAATATATTACACATTTGAGATTCAAAATTTGATTTATCTAATTCCAAAAATTTAGCATTTAATATCATTTAAGAAAAACTTCAGATGCTTCAACAACACAAATCCCGACTTTTTTTTTTACTTGTTATATATTTTCAATGGTGAAATGTTTGTTTATTCCCATTGGTCACTTTATTCTTGAAGCGTTCAATCTGTTAAGTGTGTTGTCACAGCAAAAAGATATCACTACCTTTGTCTTTCAGGTGAATTGCTTTTTGTTCTTTTATTAGTTTTTCTGGGCTTCAAAGGGATATCACTGGATTCAGAATGCCATTAGAACCAAGGAAGGTTTTCTTCATCACAGTCTCTTAGGTAATACCTGAGTTTTTATCTTTCCTTTTCCTTCAAGTTCTTTTAACACCTTCTTCTCTCATTATTGAGCATATTTTTATGATTCTTTAAACAAAGGCCAGAAAGTGATCATAAAAAAAGGGAGCAACATGTTTACATGTCCAAAGAAGGCATGTCAGCTGAAATTTCAGACCACCATTTCTAAATATTTAGGGAATAGAAAATGTGATGTTGTCAGCTTGGATTGTATTTACTCCTGGGATAATCGGTGTGGCTCAGTGTGAGAAGAGCATGGTGTTATTTCAGCCCTAAGATGCCAAAGTGTGCATTCTGTGTGTGTGTGCATGTGTGATGTGCATGTTTCTATGGGGTGTAAACATTCTTCAGAGAAAGGGTATCTGAGCTTTTATATTCCAGTAGGTGTCTCCTATAAAACAGAGTCTGTACACATTCCTACTAATGGCAATTGGGCTAGTTCCATTCCATTTTGTGGGATAGTTTGAAGTTTCAGGAACAGCAAGCCTGCCTTGCTTGGAAACCTTCTATGAATCCATCTCTCTTCACTGTACTCTTATTTCCCTGCTACACTGGCTACCTTGTTCACTCTGAAATCTGAAACAAGTCATTTTTTAAGGTCATTCTCTTTGATGTTCTCTCTTCTTATCACAAAGCTCCTTTTATATCCTCATGTGTCCTGCCTTCTCTTCCATGAGTGGCCTCTTCAAATTTGAAATCGTATATGGGTCTTTCCTGAAAGCCGAGTGAAAAATAGCATGCTCACGTCACTCTGATTTTACTTGCTTTCTTTTCCTTAAAGCAACTGTAATCAACTGATTTGTAACATGATTATGTTTATATTAGCATATATTCTTTCTTTTCCCCCAGTGTCTTATTTGTTTTCAATTTATTTTCAAAGAAGCTTTAAGTTACCGAAAAGCCCCATAGAAAATTTAGAGTATTCCCAAATACCCAAACCCTCCCCCTCTCAAACTTTCCCCTATTAATAACATCTTACATGAGTATGGTGTATTTGTTAGAATTGATGAACAAATTTGAGTCATTGCTGCTACCCATGGTCAATGGTTTACATTATGGTTTTCATTTCTCACTTTACGCTTTACTAGGCTTTGACAAAATGTATAATGGCCTGTATCTGTCATTGCAAGATCATGTGAAACAATTCCACTGCTCCACAGATTCTTCTCTCCCCCCTTCCCTTGGAATGTATGGTAACAAAGAAGTTTCAATTTTTGAAGAATTAGGTTCATAGTTACATGCATTAATATTGAAAGCTTGACATATTGGTCAATTTTCTTTTCCTTTAAGCACTTGTAATCAGCTGATTTGATGATTATGTTTTTTTTGCATATATTCTTTATCTTCTGAGCATTGTGGATTTTGGGTTACAGCACTGTAGACTCATTGCATCATCTGTCCTTGTCTCTTAGACACAAATAGATCTTTATTCTACAAAGGAATAAATTTCTCATAAAATCTGTAGAGCTCATGAATGCTTGAAAAGGCTGAGATTTGGGGATGGAATTCCTAACCAGAAGTAGCACTAGAAATATTCTAAAGGGATGAGATCCATATAAATATTATAGAGATTAAAATTTTCACTAAAATGGAACATTTGTAGCATTTCTGTTTGGATAGTGCTGCTGCTTTAGGTGAAAACTAGCCAAGTTCCTTTTATTTTTCTTGTTAGTCACATCCACCACATGGGACCTGGAAATGAAACACAATTTTCAGGATTTCTTCTCCTGGGATTTACAGAGGATCCAAAATTACAGTACCTCCTCTTTGGGCTGTTCCTGTCCATCTAACTGGTCACCCTCACTGGGAAACTGCTCATCATTCTGGCCATCATCTCAGACTCTTACCTCCACACACCAATGTATTTATTCCTCTCCAACTTGTCCATTTGGGACATCTGTTTATCCTCCACCACTGTTCCAAAGATGCTGATAAACATTCAGGCACAGAGCAGAGTCATAACATATGCAGGCTGTCTCACCCAGATGTACTTTTTCTTATTTTTTGGATGTTTGGAAGCCTTCCTCCTGGCTGCGATGGCCTATGACCACTTCGTGGCCATCTGTCACCCCCTTTACTACATGGTCATTATGAACCCCCGGCTCTGTGTCCTGCTGTTTCTGGGGCCCTGGACCATGAGTGTTATGTAATACTGCTTAGAGGGATTAATGGTGTTATGACTGTCCTTTTGTTCACATGTAGAAATCCCACACATTTTCTGTGAGCTTCGTCAGATGGTCCAACTTGCCTGTTCTGACACCTTATTCAATTACTTAGTGATGTATTCTTCAGCCGGAGTGCTGGCTGCGGGTCCCCTAACTGGAATACTTTTTTCTTACTATAAGATTGTTTCCTCTGTAAATGCAATCTCATCAGCTCAGGGGAAGTATAAAGCATTTTCCACCTGTTTGTCTCACCTCTCAATGGTCTCCTTATTTTATTGTACAATCGTAGGGTTGTACCGTAGTCCTGCTGCTTCACACAGAACACATTCAAGTGCATCAGCTTCGTTGATGTACACTGTGGTCACAACCATACTGAATCCCTTCATCTACAGTCTGAGGAATAAAAATAAAATGTACTCTTAAAAAATGTTTTGGAGGAAAGCCTGCAAAGTATCATTTGTCCTGTAGCAGTTGAAAGGCTGGTTTTAGCAGCCCTTAAACCCTCAGAGCTATAAATTTGCTTTCTTTGCTCATTACGTCATGTAGAGCAACCTAGAGTCAAGAAGACTTTAAATATGATGAAGTAAAATTTTGTCATACATTGTTACTAGAGCAGGATTTTATTTTTGATAATGAAAGTTTTCTTCTTGAAATATACAAGCTTTATGTTCATGTTAAGGAGTTTATATATTGGAATACAGCAGTGGGTTGCATTTGATGAATTATATTATTGGATCACCCTTCTGTTCCTGCTTGAATACTTCCAGTGAGGCCTATGTCTACAACTCCTTGATTTCCTCTGAATAGAATATCTGCCGTTGTTCAAAACTGTCATAATATTTAAAGGGTGGACAAGTTACAACCTAGGTATTTACTCTAACATCCAGTGTTTCATCTCTTTTATGTTCAAATATCTATTTTATATTCTTTTATAAGACAAATCAAATTTTTGGATACATATTAATGAAGCATGCAATCCATCCAAAATGTACAATTAATGGTATCTTGTATAATCACATAGTTCTGCATTCATCAATTTGTACTGTGTATTCTTGATCAGATATAACTAAGCCCAAGTGGTTGAAAATCTGGCTATCATACCTCTTTCAATAGAGTGTTCCGATTCATAGCCATAAGTTATTACTTTACAAACGTCCATGCCATTGCAATCACTCCTGGTTACCTATACCGTGACATTAAAGGTAGTATTTTTAAAACCAATTTTATTGAGATATAATCACATACAATAAAATCCATGCAAAGTGAACATTCAGTGGCTTTTGGTATAACCAAATAGTTGTGCATTCATCACTGCAATCAACTTTAAAGCGTTTCCATTACCCTTATATCTTAGCAGTCATCTTTTACTACCTCTATCATTCCCCTGACATATATAACTGCTAATCTAATCCTTTCCCTATAAATTTATTTATATTTACATTTTGTACAAATAGTATCAAACAATATGTTGTACTTTGTGTCCAGTTCTTTAACTTAGAATATTTTTCCAATTAATTGAAAAGTATTATTAATAATATATTACTATTCACTAAGTCTATAGTTTGCTTGAAGGGTGTTTTTTCCCTTGTAACACCCTATTATTAAAATCTTATATTATTAATGTACATTTTTTCTAATTCATGGAAGACCATTCTTATATTTCTACTTTCAACATCCCTTGTTGTCCACAACAGTGTTCATTATGCTCTTCAGCCCCGTGGTTTATCCTCTAGCTTTATTTCTAGTGACATACACTACCTTAAAATTTCCATTTCAACCACAATCATACCCTGATATTGGCCCTGCTAATTATAATCACTATAATATGCTACCATCCACCTCTATCCATTTCCAATCATCTACAATCAACATTATTTCACATTCTTCACAAATTAAGCCTTGGTTCCCCATTCTTTAACCTCATTCTATATTCTGGGGACCAGAATTCCAGCTATTAACTTCTTGACATTGTTCATTATATTTAGTTTATATTAGTGAGCTCATACAACATTTTTCCTCTTGTGCCTGACTTATTTCACTCTAACTAATGTCTGCAAGGTTCATCTATATAATCACAAGCATAAATAATTCATTTATTTTTACAACTGAAGAATATTACACCAGATATATATATATACAGTATTTTGCTTATGAATTCATCAGTTGTTGGACACTAGGGTTTTTGTGAACTTTTGGCAATTGTGAACAGAGCTGCTAAGAACATCATTGTGCAAATGTCTGTTTGGATCCCTGCTTTTAGTCCTGAGTATTAACCTTGTTTTGGGTTTGCTAATCATAGGGCACACCTAGATTTAGTTCCTGAAGAACAACCAAACATTCTTCCACAGCAAATGTACCATTCTACATGCCTACCAACAATGAAGGGGTGTTCCTATTTTGGTACATACTCTCCAGCACTTGTAGTTTTCTGTTTTTTTGATAATGACCATTCTATAAGGTGTGAAATGGTATCTCATAATAGTGTTGTCTTGCCATTCCCCTAATAGCTAGTGATATTGAACATCTTTTCATGTGCTTTTTAGTCATTTGTATTTTTTCTTTGGAAAAATTTACTTTCAATCTTTTGTCAATAGGTCTATTTGGTTGTTTGCCTTGATGCCATTGAGTTATATTATCTCCTTTTATATCATGCATATTAAACCCATATTGGATACATGGTGTGGCAGTTTGATTTTGTTTATGAATTTGAAAATTGATATTGGATTATGTTTGTAAAGTGGTCTGTCCCTCTGGGCATATTAGAGTATATTGGATTCAGAGGTTTCACTTTTACTTGGTTAAGTAATGATTAAGGCTTTGATTGGGTCATGTCAGTAGGACTTTTTATCCCCATGCTCTTTGTGGGTGGGGAGTCACAGAGAAACCGCTCTGTAGAGAAGGAAGGTTGGAGTTTTGATCTTGAAACCCAGGAAGTAAACACACAGAAGAACACAGAGGAATAGAAATGGCTCCTTAGACACGGCAGATGCCCTAGGGAAAGAGAAAGTGTCATTTGCCTGATAATCTACAGCTGGCCTTGTGGAGAGAGCACAGCAGCTGAGCCTGAAGAGAAATGAGCCCCAGGAAGAGAAGAACCCAGGAAACTTGAACCCTTGGCAGACATTGACAGCCATCTTTCTCCAACATATGACAACAGACTTTGGTGAGGGAAATAACATGCTTTATGGCCTTGTAACTCTAAGCTTCTACCCCAAATAAATAACTTTCATAAATTCAACAGATTTCTGGTATTTTGCATCAGTACCCCTTTGCCTGACTAGTACAGAATTTGGCAAGTGAGAGTGGGGTAGTGCTTTTGCAATGACCAAAATACTGAAAAGGTTTTATAAATCGGTATAGGGTATTTTTTTGGAGGAATTGTGAGATGCTTGATGCGAAAGGCCAAGGGTACTTTGAAGAGACTTTTATGATGCCTTAGAAGTAAATGATGAAACTATTATTTGAAACTGGAGGAAAGGTGATCTGTGTTTTAACGTTGTAGAGAACTTAGCAAGATTGACCTTTAATGCTTAACGGAATATGGAATTTGAAAATGGCAAGCCTGAGCATTTAGCTGAAGAACATTCCAGAGTGTACTTAGAGAATGCAGTTTGGTTTTTCCTTGCAGCTTATAGCAAAATGCTAGAAAAGAGAGATAAGCTTACTACAGAAATGTTGGGCACAAAGAAAACAGAAACTGATTTTGGAATTTGAAAATTCAAGCTACCAGATGTTAATGTCCCATTTGAGGACTTAACTAAACTTAGAACTTATAAGTCAGGATTGAAGATGCAGATATCTAGGAAAGACTTGTGGAAAGTCTTTCTGTCTAATGGCTTGGACACCTGCTTTTTGCATGTTGAGCCAAAAAGCTTTTGAGAGAGCTGTATGAACAAAACCACTGTCAGCTTGGACTAAAAGGGACATGGAAAGGAGAGATTGAAGGAGAAACAGCTTTAAGAGGAAAACCATGGAAGCTGAGCTCTGGAATTAAACATCGCCTTGGGCCAAGAGAGGAACCCCATACATATATACAGGGAGGGTGAGTTTGCCCCAGCAGCTGGAAAGGGTGGATATTCCCACCTGATGATTGGGGAGGATTTTGCCACCCCAGGCTACAGAGAGGGTGGAGCACATTCCCAAATGATTAGGGCAATAAAGTTCACCACCCCATATGTCTGAGAGGGGTGGATCTGTCCCCCATGGGTTAGAGAAGGCCAGGTGATCAACTTGTTTCTCTGAGACAGTTGAGCCTGTATGCCAAAGGTTAGTGAGGATGCTTTCTTCACTGCACTGTTAGATTAAGACTCTAACCCAAAGATCAGTTAAGGTGTGGCAATCACCCCAATGTTCTTTGAGGATGAGGCCTAGAGCTTGGTCCCCACCTAGATGCTTGATGAGGGTGGAACCAAGAAAGTGGCTCTTGGGCAAGCTTGTGGAAAGGGTGGGTACCGATGTGTCCCCAGGGAGAAGAAATCATCCTAAGAATGAATCTCAGACTTTGAAATTGAATGAAATTTGCCCAACAGGTTTACTGAAATTTAGAGGAACCATGTCTCATGTTTCCCTCTCAGTTTCTCCTTATGATAATGGAAATGTTTATCCTTTTCCTGTCCATTTGTATATTGGAAGCATAATGGTTTTCTAAGTTTCAGTGTTCTACAGCAGAGGGGATTTTTCCCCAAGACATACTGTGTTTCTTTAAACTGATTATGATATGATTTTGTACTTAGTATTGTTACTGAAATAAGGTTTTTGAATATTGTAAAGTCTTTTTGGAATTCAGAGGGTAGAGTGTGGCAGTCTGATATTGTTTATGAATTCCAAAAATAGATATTGGATTATATTTGTAAACTGGTCAGTCCCTCTGGGCATATTAGATTATATTGGATTCAGAGGTTTCACTTATACTTGGTTAAATAATGACTAAGGCTTTGATTGGGCCACATCAGTAAGACATTGTATCCCCACCCCTTTGGTGGGTGGGGAATCACATAGAAATCAAACTGCAGAAAATGAAGGCTGGAGTTTTGATCTTGGAACCCAGGATGTAAAAACACAGGAGATGAACACAAAGGAATAGAGATGTCTCTATAGACATGGCAGAAACCGCAGGGAGTGAAACAAGGATGTTTTCCCAATAGTCTACAGCTGGCCTTGTGCAGACAGTACAGCAACTGATGCCAAAGAGAAGAGAGGAACTCAGGATGATTGAACCCTTGGCAGACATCAGCAGCCGTCTTGCTCCAACACGTGGCAACAGACTTTGGTGAGGGAAGTAACTTATGCTTTATGGCCTGATAACTATAGCTTCTACCCCAAATAAATACACTTTATAAAAGCCAACAGATTTCTGATATTTTGTATTAGGAAAATACCAGAAAAATACACATGGTTTCCAAATAATTTCTCCCACTGAATAGGATTCCTCTTCACCTTCTTCACAGTGCTTTGAAGCACAAAAGTATTTTTTATTTTTGAGGATGTCCTGTTTATCTGTTTTTTTCTTTAACTGCTTGTGCTTTGGGGGAAGGACTAAGAAACCATCTTTAAACATAAGATCTTGAAGACCCTTCCCTACATTGTCCTCTAGGAGTTTCATGATTCCAGCTGTTATATTTACGTCTTTGGTACAGTTTGACTTATTTTTTCCAAGAAATGTGACATATGTTTCCTTTTTCTTTCTTTCATATGTAGATATCCAGGTTTCCCAACATCAATATTTGAAGAGACTTTTCTGTCAAAATTGGGTGGACTTGGAAGCTTTGTCAAAAATCAACTGACCTTAAATATAACGATCTATTTCTGAACTCTCAATTTGATGCCATTGGTCATGATATCTATCCTTATGACAGTAACTTGCTGTTTGACCACGTTAGCTTTGTAATATATTTTATAGACTTGAAGTTAGAGTCTTCCAGCTTTGTTCTTCTTTCTCAAGAAATTTTTTGGTAATTTGGGGCCCTTTAACTTTCCAAATATAATTGATAATTGTCTTTTCCATATCTGCAAATTAGACTAATGGAATTTTGTTTTGGTTTGCAATGAATCTGTAAATGAATTTTGTTAAAGTGATATCATAACAATATTTAGCCTTCTAACATATGAGTATGGAATGTACCTACATTTATTTAAGCCTTCTTTATTTTCTTTTAGCAATGTTGTATAGGATTCTGAATAAAGTTCTTTACATCTTTATTAAGTTTATTCCTAAATATTTGAATTTTTGTTGCTATTGTAAATGGAAATTTTCCTTGATTTCCTCTTCCCATTACTCATTACTAGTGTAAAGAAGTACTACTGTTTTTTCCATATTAACATTTTTTATTTTTTTTCTTATTTTTAAAGAAGTTTCAGATTACATAAAGTTTTCATAAAAAATGTAGAGTTTCCCATATGCCCCACTCCCTTCCCCTCCCACACTTGCCCACATTAACAACATACTTACTTATTGTGGTACATTTGTCACAATTGATTAACCCATATTAAAGCATTGCTAGTAAATGTGGACTATAGTTAACATTGTAGTTTACATTCTGTCCTGCAGAAATTTGTAGGTTATGGTAAAATATATACTACACTGTATCCATCATTGCAATGTTATGCAGGACAATATCAATTTCCTGAAAATTCTCCCATATTATTTTTATTCTTCCCTTTCCCTCCACTCAGAACCTCTGGTGGCCACTGCCTTTATATCAATAATAAATGTTCTTCACTTGCTAGAATAATAATAAGTCCATAATAGAATAATAATTAATCAACTTTAGTCCATTATTCACTCCCCTATCTTGAGGATTTGGGGATGGTGTTGTTCATCATCATCTCATTTTTAGGTGTCCTGGATGAGTTCAATGAACTGGAAAGTAGGTGTTGCAACTCTGCTGAGATACAGGGCTCAACAGGCACATAAACAGATCAAAGATTTAAGCCTCTGGGACAAATATTTAACAAGTGCAGTGATTATTATAGGTTCAAATAAAAGGGACACAAGAACCATATGTAGGAAAACTATAAATGAGTCTAACTTTGTTACACTAAGAGGCATAAATTCCAAAGTAAAACCCACTGACAGGGTGCTGAATTCCTGAGCTTTCTGACCTACATAGTCCCTGGATATCTCTATATGCACAGAAGCCCCACTGAGGCACCATTTACTGTGGCAGTCAATGAGTTCCTGCTGAGACATGCATAAGCATAATTTCTGGAATGCATTGAACACTCACTTTGAATTCTCTTAACCTCAAAAACTCATTTGTATTTAATACTTTCCCCCTCCTATTCAAGGTGTTTCTTCAGATTCATTGCTAGTTGATGATTGGTGATAATCCCTCAGTGCCAGGGAGGGTCAAAACTGGGAGTCATGCCGCATACCAGCAGGAAGTTAGCACATTTATATGCTGAGTTTGGTTTAGAATGAGGCCATTTAGAGCAACAAGGAGGCTTTCAGGTGGTCATTCTTAAGCAATATATAATACTAGGTTAAATTTCAATTTCACAAGACTAGTTGTGAAAAAGAACTGTTCATGAGTACTGTCATCAATATGAAGGGTCTGGAAAAATGGTCTGTCTTCCTTCCCTAGGCACTGCCCTTGTACTCAGGGATTCTTGACATCCTATTAGAGAATACACCAGAACTCTCCAGGAAGGGAATTCAATTTTCATTTGGTTATTGTGTGGAACTCCAATTGCTGAGTAAATGTCCAAAGAGCAATTGAAAATACTCATATGCGTTAGAAACATGCCCCTCCTAATATATCCCCCATCACTGAGACCCCACATCAATGATCATCCACTGCCACAGTTGTGACCCATTTGAAATCCAAAACCTCTACAGAAATGAAGGCAACAAAATAACCAATTAAAATTAATAAAAAATGATATAATAATAACAGTTTTAAAAATAACTAGTAAAATACAAAAATACAATTTAAAAAATTGCAAAAATATAAAAAGTATACATTGTGTCTTTCATCACTGAAATATCTGTTGTCTGTATATACAGGGACATTTTATTCCATATATACCCCCAGGGTCATTTTTTTTTTTTTCATTTTATGTTCAAAAAAGCTTTAGGCTACAGAAAAGTCACATAAAAATTATAGGGGATCCATATATACTGAACAACCTCCCCCTCTTCCACTTTCCCCTATTAATAACATTTTATAAATTTGTTAAAATTGATGTACAAATATTGAAGCTTTGCTAATAAGCATGGTCAATGGTTTGCATTATTGTTTGCCCTTTGAATGTACACTTTTAAAGCTTTTGATGAAATTTAAAATGGTCCGTATTTCTTATTGCAATATCACGCAGAAAATTTCTAATTCCCTAAAATTGCCCTGTGATCCACTTATTCTATTCTTCCCTCCTGCTCCCCTAAGAAACTATGGCAACAACTAAGTTTCAGTTTTTTTTTAAGAATAAGATTCATAGTTACTTGCAATAATATTGAAGTCTTGATTTATTGGTCTGCTTTCTCTTATTAGGCACTGCCTATGTTCTCAAGGGATCCTTGTCCCTCTACATGAGAACATAATATGACTCCCTAGGCTGGGAATTTAATATTTTCCACTGACATAGCACACTATGACAAGATGTACACAAACATATTCCATAGAAGCATGATCCAGGTGTGCCTTATCCCATATATCCCCCCAAGGTGACACTCTACACCATTAACCTTCCCCTGCCATATTTGCCAAAAGAACATTCCCGACATTGTAGTTTTAACCACAGACCTACAAATCCACAGAGTTCACCTGCTCCTTCCTCCAAACATACTTCAATTTCCATGGATATTGCAGCTCAGCCCTCCTACCCAACTCTGCCTCGCAGACCAACACCAAGACACCTAATCACTCCCCTCTCACACCCATCCACTACTCAAAAACAGCCTTCTTGGGGGCAGATGTGGCTCAAATTGTTGGGTGCCTGTCTCCCATATGGAGGGATCTGGGTTCGTTCCCCAGGACCTCCCGTTAAAAACAAAAACAAAAACAAAAAACAGCCTTCTACCTTATCATAGATTTTGTCTATGTGGGCATCAGCTCATCACGTTCTACCCCTTTCCGTCTCTTGATAGCCTATCTTGCAGACTCTAGCTCTCTGTGTCTGCTCAATTTGCTTACTTCATATCAATGAGGTAATGTAATATTTGTCCTTCAGTGCCTGCCTCACTACACTCAACATAGGTCTTCAAGATTTGTACATGTTATCCTGTGTGTTAATCCTGAATTCCTTCTTACTGCTGAGTAATAGTCCATTGTATTCATATACTATAGTTTGCTTATCCATTCCTCTGTTGATGGATATTTCAGTTACTTCCAAATTTTGACAACAGTGAATAATGCTGCTATGTACATTGGTAGGCATATATTTGTTTGAGTTCCTGCTTTCAATTCTACTGGTTATATACCCAACAGTGGGATTGCTGGATCATATGGCAGTTCTATAGTTATCTTCCAGAGGAACCACCTAACTGTCCTCCAAAATGCCTGCACAATTATACATTTCCAAGAACTATGGATAAGTTTTCCATTTCCTCCATATTCTCCAATGCTTTTAGTCATCTGTTTTTTAATAGCTGCCAGTCTAATGGGTGTAAGATGATATCTCTTTGAAGTTTTGATTTGCATTTCCCTGATGTTGAGCATCATTACATGTACTTTTTTATTCATTTCTGTTTCTTCTTTGGAGAAGTGTCTATTCAAATCTCTTGCCCAATTTTTAAATAGGCTGTCTTTTTGTTTTCAACATGTAGAACTTCTTTATATATGTTGTACATTAGGCCATTATCAGATAGATTTTTACAAAATATTTTCTCCCATTGAATAATTTGCTTTTTAACTTTCTTGACAAACTCTTTTGAAGTGCGATGTTTTTAATTTTGAGAAGGTCCCATTATCTAATTTTCTTTCATTGCTCTTGCTTTGGGTGTAAAGTTTATGAAACAATTTCCTATTACAAGATCCCATAGATGCTTCCCTATATTATCGGGTAGGAGGTTTATGGTCTTGGGTTTTGTATTTAGATCTTTGATCCACCCAGAATTATTTATTGTAAGGAGCATGAGAATGTGATCCTTTCTCATTATTTTGGATATGGATATCCAGCTCTCCAAGCACCATTTGTTGAAGAGGCCATATTCTGTCAGTTGAGTGCACTTAATGGCCTTGTAGAATATCGGTTGACTGTAAATGTGAGATTCTATAACAGAATTCTCAGTTCTCTTCCATTGGTCACTACATTTATCCTTGTGCCAATACCATGCAGTTTTGACCACTGTATCTTTGTAGTATGTTTTAAAGTCAGGTAGTGTGATTGCTCATTTTTTTTTTCTTTTTCAGTGTGTCTTTGGCTATTTGGGGCCCCTTGCCCTTGCAAATATATTTCATAATTAGCTTTTCCAATTCAGTAAAAAAAAATGCTATGATATTTGTATTGGGTTTGTGTCTAATTTGTAAATCAATTTGTGTAGGACAGACAACTTAATGATGTTTAATCTTCCAATCCATGAACAAGGAATATTCTTTCATTTATTTAGTTCTTCTTTGATTTCCATTAACAATGTTGTATAGGTTCCTGCATTCAAGTCCTTTACATACCTAGCTTAGTTTATAACTAAATAATTGAGTCTTTTAGTTGCTATTATAAATGCATTTTTTCTTTATTTCGTCCTCAGATTGCTCTTTATTGGTATACGGAAATGCTACTGATTTTGTGTTGTTCTTATATCCTGCCACTTTGCTGAACTCAATTATCAACTCTATAAGCTCTGTTGATGATTTCTCAGGACTTTCTATGTATAGGATTAAGTCATGTGCAAATAATGAAATTTTTGCTCCATCCTTTCCAATTTCAATGCATTTTTTATTTTTTTCTTGCCTAAGTGCTTGAGCGAGTACTTCTAACACAATGTTAAATAAGCTGTGACAGTGGACATCACTGCTTTCTTCCAGATCTTAGAGGGAAATTTTTCAGGGTTTCACAATTGAATATGATGATTACTGTGGGTGTTTGATATACCCTTTATCATATTGAGGAAGTTTGCTTGTATTCTTTTCATTTGAAGTGTCTTTTATCAAGAAATGGTGCTGTATTTTGTCAAATCCTTTTTCTGCATCAATAGATATAATCATGTGTTGTTTTTATGTTGATCTTTTAAGATGGTGTATTGCATTGATTGATTTTCTTGGTTGAACCATCCTTGCATACCAGGATAAAATCCACTTGGTTATGGTGTGTAATTAGTTTGATGTGTTGTGCAATATGATTAGTAAGAATTTTGCTGATGATCTTAGCCTCCAGGTTCATTAGAGAGATTGATCTTTAGTTTTCCTTTCCTGTGGTGTCTTTTTGAGCCTTTGGTGATGTTGGCATCATAGGATAAGCTAGGAAATATTTCATCCACTTTTATGTTTTGGAAACATTTAAGTAGCATTTGTGTTATTTCTTGCTGGAATGTTTGGAAATTTACCTGTGAAGCCATCTGGTCCTAGGCTCTTCTTAGTTGGGACATTTTTGATGACTAATTCAATCACATTAATTCTGACTGTTCTTTTGAGTTTATCAATTTATTCTTTCATAAATGAGGTCTGCTTGTGTTTTTCTAGAAATTTGTCCATTTCATCTAAGTTATCCATCTTGTTGACAAAATTTTTTTCAAAGTACGCACGTATGATACTCTTCATTTCTGTGCACTCAATGGTGATGTTAGGCCTCAAGGCAGGGCCTTTATGGATAACCAGAGATGGCATGAAGAAACCTTCAAAATGAGAGTTAAGAAAACTCACATTTATTACATCTGCAGTGTTGCTTTAAATGTGGGTGACTTGGTGAAGGGTACCACGATATAAGAAAGACAACACAAAGAGTTTAAGAGAAAAGCTGGGGTCAGGGGACTAGCAGAAAGTATCTGCCACATTAGCCCTGAAGCACAGATAGCCCAGTGCTTTTATTGGCAGTGCCACATGCAGAGAAGCATGGCTAGTGATTAATATCACCTGGGAGTTTATTACAGGCAAAATTCACACCTGTTGTCTAACTTATCCTTGAGGCTTCGAGCCAGCAAGAGCTCTAACAGTGCTCTCAAGGTTTTCCTTTTGAGCTAGTGTCTGGCATTCCAGACATTCAGTCTGTGTTCTCAAGCCAGCATTCCACATCTCAAGGATTCTTCCCTACATCTCCCCCTTTTCTTTTTGCAGGATTAATAATGAATAATGTGCTTAAAATATTGCTTCTTTGTGCTGTTTATTTTTTTTCTGATGCACCTTTTGCAGACTGAAAGAATATACATATTAAGATTATAATTAATCCTCCAGTAATTATTTGAAAATGGTGACTGTTCCACCAGTTCAATGAATTTAGTGATTTTGTCATTGATTTCTTTCCAAAATTCCAGTCCAGGAATGGTTTCTAAACTATTTATACAGTAGAATGATTTATTCCAATCACATTTAAACCCTCTTAATAGATTTAAATTATAAATGCTATCCCCTAATCCTACAACTGTGGTTTATTCGGTTGTATGTACAGTTTCACTTGTACCCACTTTAGACCACATTACACTTGTATTTTGAGGTCTTGAGGCTCCTACAGGGGCTCATTCCTTACAATTCCACAGGAATCATTAAAAAGTGTAACTCCTTTCATTTCTTTACAAGTGCTCCATTTGCCTTGTACCTCCTACCATTCTGTGGGACAACTATGATTAATCATTAAATTAGGATTATAAGGGAAAGATGGAAATGTTACCATGTAAATGGAGATTTCATTTTTTATCCAGTCTGTTTTTAGTTCAACACAATTACGGTTAATAATTCAAGGAGTTGGGGTTTAGATATATATACCCAACATGTGTAATTATGATGTGGTGTAGCACTTATAGTAGTGGAAACCAAGGCCATCATGGCTAAGAACAAAGTAGTTTCATTCATAAGAGTATTGGTATTATGTAAAATCTTTTTAGCTTCTTGCATTAGCTTTTTAAGCTGCCCCCAGGTGGGGATTGAAGCCGCAGCAGTGTGAGCTGTAACAGTAGCAGTGCATTGAACCGTCAGCCTCTGCATTTCTTCTGTATGTGGATCCACAACATCAAAACCGAACCATCTGCTCTTAGCTGCCAAAGTGCAGCCTCGGCTTCAATCATCTGGTGGGGATCCACACTTTTTCCCCAGATTCTGTAATGACACAAGCATATCCTAGGCCTCACACTTTTACCCACCCTTTTTCCCACTGATTATCATCTTTCCACCATATAGGCTGCTTGGTTTCTTGAGGCTCTTTTGGAGCCCAATGTCTTTCAGCTGCTGTTTTATTGTCTTCTATTCTAAGGTTTACAAAATTTAGAGTAAACATAGCTTGTGCCACTTGTTGTCAGGGAGTACAGTACTCTCCCCCTTTTTGTTTTAATAATTGTGATTTTAATGTACAATGTAAGCGTTCTACAATAGCTTGTCCTTGAGAATTTTAAGGAATTCCTGTAAGATGTTTAACATTCCAAGAGTTTAGAAAATAAGCTAATTTATGAGATATATATCCAGTAGCATTATCTGTTTTTATTTGAGAAGGCAACCCCATGCATGTAAAGCATTCTAGTAAATGAGTGAAAACATGATGGGTACTTTTTCCATTTAAAGGAGAGGCATAAAAGAATCCTGAGAAGGTATCAACACTAACATGAATAAGCCGATTTGCCAAAAGAAGGCACATGTGTAACATCAATTTGCCAAATATCATAGACAGCTAATCCTCTGGGATTAACTCCTGCTTGCATGGGGGCAGACAAAAGCTGGCCACAGGTGGGGCAATGAGAGACTATATATTTAGATTTGGCAATAGTAAGATTGAATTTTTTACATAAAGCAGCTGCATTACAATAAGTTAATTGAAGCCATTCACATTCGGGGGCATAATCAATTAATAATTTAACAATTATTGCATTACCATATGCGAAGGGCCCTGGAAGGTTGGTATGGGATCTAATATGCAAAATATATAATGAGTGGGTGCAAGAGTGAATGCTGCTTTGTGAATTAGTAAATAGAGTTTGCAGTTCAGAATTTTCATTGGGAAGAGTTGCTGTTTCAATATGAGTTACAATATAAACGACATGTTGTGAATCAGAGACTATATTAACAGGAGTTGTGATATCCTGTAAGAGAGAAATAACTGCTAGTCTGGTTTTTAGGGCAGAAGAATATGGGTAGACCATGTTTTCTTAGTGGGACCAAAATATCCTGCTTTTCCTTTCCCGTTCCTGCCAGTAAAACAAGTGGGTGCGAATCAATAGGCTGTGTGCTAACACTTTAGGAAGAATCCAATTAGTGTGTTTAAGAAAAGTAAAAAGTTTTGACTTAGGATAATGATTATCCATCTTATTAATATAATTTGACAACCCGATCTGCCAGTCATAGTTTTCTTGTAATGCATATTCAATTTGAGAGAGAGTCAAAGGAATGATTATAGAGTAAGGATCTTTCCCTATCAATTGCCGAATGCGTTTGCGACCACTGTAAATAACAATTCCAATTTTATGTAAATAGGTATGTAATTTTTTCTTTTGAGAATGTGGGAGAAAAATCCATTCTATAATTTTATCCACTTGTGCTAAGACTCCAGTTGGAGAGTGTTTAGGTGGAAAAATCAACAATTGTATACTTTCATTTAAAGAGACTTTATTTAATTGAGCATCATGAATTCTAAGTTGTATTCATTCTATTTCTATTGCTGCCTAAGGGGTTAATTGCAGTGGACTGTTAAGTGCCCAATCTCCTTTTAATGTGTTAAAAAGGTTGTGCAAAGCATTTGCAGGAATTCCTAGGCTTGGGTGGAGCAAATTTATATTCCCCAATAATTTCTGAAAATCATTAAGAGTAGTTACAGAGTCCTGTCGAATTTGAATCTTTTGTGGAATAATTTTATTTCGATTAATAATAGTGCCAAGATATTTAAAAGGATTGGACAATTGTGTTTTATCTTCAGCTACCTGTAATCCATCTTGAAACAAATACTGTTTTAAATATATATATATATATATATATGTATATGTATATATATATAACTTTTAGCTGTTGAGCATCTTCATGAGCTACAAGAATATCATCCATGTAATGAATGATATATGCAGTAGGGAATTTCAATCGTACTGGAAGAATAGTCCAATGTACAAAAGTTTGACATATTGTAGGGCTATTCATCATACCTTGAGGTAAAACTTTCCATTGATAACGTGTCATAGGTTGGGAATGATTAAGAGCTGGAATAGAAAAAGCAAATTTTTCTCTGTCCTGTTCAGCTAATGGTATGGTAAAGAAACAGTCTTTTAGATCGATTACTATTAAAGGCCAGTCTACTGGAATTATTGTAAGGGATGGTCAGCCTCAAGTTGTTCCGTAACTAAATTAATAATAAAAGTTAGCTGAATTTTGTTCTAAATTTCCTACAAAAGCATGAGTGTATGGTTGTTTCTTACAAATTTGAGACCCCAATTTGAAATTCAAAGTCAGATGGTAATTTGTTGAACTAGAAGTTATAGTATAGACATTTGCACTTCTGTTTTTAACATTTTGGGGGGATAGCCAGGTGGTTAAACTACATTGATTTGGGTGCAGTGAGCCAAGTTGGGGTCTAGGCCTTGTAGAATTGGCTAAAATGCAAATGCTATATCTATGATTACTATTACCTACAGTAAACATTTCTCCAATTATTGGAGGTGTTGCAACAATTTGATGTGTAACATTTAAGTGCTGCACAAGTGAGTCAAGTGAACTTTAAGTGGGCTTTCCTGACTGCTGCTTTCAAGGTGCAGATTAACTGAAGCACTGCATAATATAGTTGGCCCAGGCATCACATGATATTGATGGTGCAAATTTACACAGTACCAACACTTGGTTCTATTGTAGAGATTTTGTATGATCTGCAAAATATGTGTGAGGTATGAACAATATCTTCCCTCAGGGCTAGTTACTGGCAAGTCCTGTAGAAGAAAGAACAAGATTAGTATTCGGTGGAGTTTTTTTCTTCTTGAACAGGAACTGCAGGTTCTCAAATGGCTCCATCTCATATTTTGCTTCATCCTCTGGTGTGATTTCCTGCTCAAGATCTCCTTTATCTGCTGGATTTGATAAGTAGTAAGGTATGATGGACTCAGGGCTTGATTCCCTGTAACTTAAGAGAAGAATAAGAGGTTAATAGCACTGTGTAAGGTCACTCCCATTGGGGTTTAAGCAGATATTCAGGGTGTTTGTTTATCCAAACTTTTAAAAGAATCTGTTCCCCAACTGAGAAGGGGTGGAGGGGCTCGTCAGTGGGGTACTTTAGGCACATATTTGCATATGCATGGTGAGGCGCTCTCCTAACTGAAAGGCCTACTTATTGAGGGCTTCCTCTAAGGTTTTTGGGGGAATTGGGCTTTTCCCTTGGGTTGCTTAGAAAGGGCTTTTTGTGAATAAGCTTAAAAGGACTTAACTGAAGTCCTTTTCTAGGGGCCACCCTAACCCTAAGGAGAGCCAGGTTAAGTGCTTCTGTTCATTTAACTGTGTTTCTTGACAAATTTTACTTAAGGTTTTCTTTTAAAGTATAGTTCATTCTTTCCATGTTTCTTGATGACTCAGGTCTCCAGGCTGCATGTAATTTCCACTTAATTCCAAGACACTGGTTAACACTTTGTACCACAGCTGAAATAAAAGGAGATCCTTTATCTGACTGAATTTTGGGGGGCAGTCCAAACCTTGGGATGACTTCCTAGAGGAGGAGCTTGTTTATCATGGAATGCTGTTCTGTGCAGCAGGGAAAGGCTTCCACCCATTCTGAAAAGGTATCTACAAGTACCAAAAGAGATTTAAAATTTCCTGTGATGTTTGGCATTATTGTGAAGTTTACTTGCCAGTCTTCAGCTGGGGCAAGTCCTCAACTTTGTATCCCAAAAGAAGTCCATGAAGTTCCCTTTGGGTTATTTTTCTGGCAAGCAAGACACTTGTTAGAGAATTTCTGCACTGCTTGAGCAAGGTAAGGTCCCATCACCAGTCAGTGAAGAGGCTCAGCAGTGCTTGCTGTCCCAAATGTGTGGTTTGGTGATAGTAAGAGACTAGGGGATATACTAGATTTTCAGGCACATAAAATTGTCCTTGGCTGTTTTTCAGCCACTTACACCCTCTTCCTATTTTCTCTGAATTTTCTTGAAAACCCCATTCTCTTGCATGTTTGAGGTCTGCAGGGGTATAGAATGGACAGAAAACTTCCTCTATATGTTGAGGAATCTGAGGTTTAATGAGTGTGGCTACTTGACAAGCAGGTTAGCCTTTTCTTGTGGCCTCTTTTGCCACATGATTTGCTGCTTGTTCATTAGGGCTACATAGGAGTCTCCCTTTTGGTGTCCCTGGCAGTGCATTACAGCTACTGCTGCAGATCATTTTAATGCTTCTAAAAGTTTAGTAATTTGTGTGGCATTGTAATGGTTAGGCTAATGTGTCAACTTGGCCAGGTAATTGTGTCCAGGTGTTTATTCCAGCAAGCACTGGGCTAATTGTAATACAAGAGCATTTATGGACTTCAATCACCAGTGAGTTTACTGCCTAAATGGCTGATTACATCTGCATCAATCAGGGAGACTACATCATCAATGGGTGGCGCTTTTATCCAGTCCGTTGAATGACTTAAAAGGGGAAGTGATTTCAACATTCAGAGAGAATTTCCCAGGTCGTCGTTGGACAGGCAACTTCTCCCAGAACTCATCAACAACCCTTCGTCGGACTTTCATCGGAGCCACTGGTTTGCAGCCTGCCTGTGGAGCCTGGACTTGTGCATGCCCATGGTTGCGTGAGAGACTCTTTTAAAATCTCATATTATTGACAGATATCTCCTGTTGATTCTGTTTCCCGAGAGAATCCTGACTAATACAGGCATGTTTAATGTCTTTCTGTCCTGATGACAAAAGTCTTCTTTCCTTCCAAATGGCCCCATGTGCATGCAAAATAAGAAAAGCATATTTTGGGTCCATGTAAATGTTCACTCATTTTCCATAACCTCTTCGGAGGGCTCTAAGAAGAGCAACAATCTCAGCTTTTATGCTGAGCTCCATGGGGGAAGTGGTGCAGCTTTAATACTTCCCCCACAGTTACAAGAGAATATCCACCTTTTCAAACACCCCCTTCAATGAACTACTTCCATCAGTGAAGATTTCTAAATCTGATTTAGTAGGGGAGTATCCCACAAGTCCTTCCTGGAAGAATAAACTTCTAGCATTTCTAAACAATCATGACTAGGTACTTCCTCAATACTTGATGGGATTAGAGGAGCTGGATGTAAGGTTGTACAAACTTTTAATTTAACTTCTGGGTCATTTAAGAGTGCTGCTTGATATTTTCTAAACCTCCCTTGCGTTAGTCAAAGATTTCCTTTTCCTTCAGGCAGTGTGAGTAATTGATGCAGGGTGTGAATGGTGAGGGGCTGTCCTAATGTAAATTTTTCAGCTACCTGTAATAAGACATAGGCTGCAGCAACAGCTCTTAAACATGCTGGCCAACCCTTTGCAGTATTGTCTAGCAATTTAGAGATGTACGCTACTGGACGCTGCTCACTTCCCAATTTCTGGGTTAATACTCCAAGGGTTACAGCTTGTCTTTCATGGAGAAATAAAGCAGAAGGCTTTCTGAGATCTGGTAATCCCAGGGCAGGGGCACTCATTAGCTCCCTCTTTAGTTCGCAAAATGCTTGCTCACATTCAGAGGTCCACTGGAGGGGCTCTGCATCCCCACCAACTAAAGCTTCATGCAGGGGTTTAGCTATTAGTCCAAAATTTGAAATCCAAACTTGGCAGAACCCAGCCATGCCTAAAAATCTCCACAGCTGGTGATGGCTCTTTGGGCTTTTTATTTCTAAATTAGCTATTACTCTAGCAGTTGTCAGGGTCCTTGTTCCTTTCTTTAATTCAAATCCAAGATAGTGGACAGATTTCTGGACTCACTGCACTTTACTCTTTGAGACCTTGTACCCTAAGGTTGCTAAGCTATTTAGCATTTAATTGTATCTTTAACACATTCCTCTTGGGTTGGGCTTGCAATTAAAATGTCATCTACATACTGATATTGCCCTTTTAACGTAACTGTCTTTCTCCTGTCCTGGGCCAATTGTTCACCAAAAATGGTTGGGGAATTTTTAAATCCTTGGGGCAGCACAGTCAAAGTATTTTGTTGCTTATGTCCTGCACTTGGTTCTTCCCACTCAAAGGCAAAAATTTGTTGGGAGGAGCTATCCAAAGGAATGCAAAAGAAGGCATCTTTTAAATCTAATACTGAAAACCATTCATTTTTTGCATTGAGAGTGTAAGTAAGGTGTATGGGTTTGGCAAAATTGTGTGGATATCTTCAACTATTTTATTTATAGCCCTTAAATCTTGGACAAACCGATACTCTCCACTTGTACCAGGCTTTAAAACAGGTAGAACTGGAGTGTTCTATGGTGATCTGCAAGTTCACATCAGTCCCACGGCCAATACCCATTGAATTACCAGAGCTAACCCCATTTTAGCTTTAAATGGAAGTGGCTACTGCTTGATGTGAATTGGCTGGGCAAGAGGTTCCTAACTGTATTTTTACCAGATTTGCACACACAGTGCAGCCTGGGAGTCCCATTGCCCAAACCTCTGCATTTACCTGTGAGTCTATTTGAAGGGGGTACTTGTTATTATTCTCTTCACACTCTCCTCCCACTTCAGTTAAGAAGGCAGCCTAGAGAGCCCATGCTTGGCTTATTGGGACTCTCACATTTAGATATTCTTTTTAAAAAAATGATTTCTGCTTGAAGTTTAGCTGAAAGATCCCTTCCTAAAAGGGGAATTGGACATTCTGGCATGTAGAGAAATTGGGGACAAACCTGGTCTTTCCCAATCTGACAGCTTATAGGGGCTAAAAACAGTGGTTGTGAAGTTTTTACCGTAGCCCCAGAAATGGTGGTTTCCTTTTTAATAAGAGGACCTAGCTGTTCATTAAGTACTGAGTAAGTAGCTCCTTTATTCATGAGAAATTTAACTTGCCTCCCTCACACTGTTGCAATTAGCCAGGGCTCTTGTTTCAAGATGGGGACACTGGGTGGGAGGCTCCAGTCTCCGAGCTCCAGGTTGCTTCATTTAGAGTCACTGTGGGTTTCCCCAGCTACCATCATTTGGGGTTTTCCTGCTTTTAGTTTGGAGCACTCCTCTTTTCAGTGGCCTTTACCTTTGCAATAGGTGCACTGTGTGGCCCTAAAGTTGGGTGCTCAGAACCCCTCTGTCGTCCTGACTTTGTGTGCCCAAGATTGCCCATGTGCCTTGGCCTTCCCTGTGCTATTGCCACTGCTAATAGCGCCACTTGCTGTTTTATCTAATTCTGTTTTTCCTCCATGGCTTGATCCCTATTTGTGTACACTTTAAAGGCGATTTCCACTAATTGTGAGATAGGCATACCAAGCCCTCCATCTAACTCTTGCAATTTCTGATGATAATATCAGGAGCACTTTGACTAATAAGGGTTAAATTTACCATACATGCATTTTCAGGCTTTTTTGGGTCTATGTCTGTATATCTGTGAAAAGCATTAAAGATACACTCAAGAAAGGCAGATGGATTTTCCTGTGATTCTTGTTGGACCTCCTGCAATTTAGTGATTGATTTTTGCTTTGGAGCACATTTCCGCAGCCCAGCAAGAATGCAGACCTTATAATGATCAAGGCGGCTCATATGGCCTTGGTCATTAGGATTTCACTAAGGATTAGTTTCAGGGACTGTCTCATTTGGGGGGCTGGTAAATAAAGTTTTGAGGTGCCATCTGCCACAATGCCTCAGCTTCTTGTCATGCTTTCTTGAGAACCATATGGTTATCCTCAGGGGTGAGGAGGACATTTATAAGAGCTTGTGTTGGGTTGTGTATAGCAAAAATGGAAACAAATAAGGATGTTACTTTCCCAGAATCTGCACGATAAGCTGGAGTTATTTTTCCAATTAAACAAATCAGAGGTGGTGAAAGGAGCGTGGATGAAAAGAAAGCCTTGGTGTTGTGCTTGATCATCAATTCCATTTGGAACTTGCTGGAGCAGGAATTGACCTACAGTCTCTTTTGGGCTGGGTGGACTGTATTGGAGGGATATTAGAGGAAAGGCCCTTGTGGGAGGGAAAAGGGGCCTGATATCTCTCAGGGAAGTGTGGGTTTTGGTGGTGGCCCTGGTAGGGAAGGAAGCAGGGGTGGTCTAGAATAATGAGGTGGTTGGGTACTTAAGTCTAAGTGTTCATCAATGGATTCTAAGAGAGGGGATACCAGGACCTCAACAGTGTTTGTCACTGGGACTGAAGTGGACCCACACATTAACCTACAATGTTTCTTGCTTCCTTCTTTTTCCACAGCTCAAGGAAGACTTGAACATATGGGACTTCTGCCCATTTCTCTTGCCATTTACAAAACAAGTCCAATTGCAGTATAGTATTAAAATTCAAAGACTCATTTTCTAGCCAAATTTCTCTATCATCTAATCTATATCTAAGCTAAGCTTAATTACAAAAAATAATTAATTTACTTTTCTGTAACCCAGATCACCCAAAAATTAGACCAGTTTTTTAGGATCCATCCTAGTGATGAGCACTCAGTTACCTACACCTCATTCCTCATGGCAGCAGAAAGAGAAAGAGAAAAATGACAGCCAAAACAAAGGCATAAAAGGCAGCAGGCTTCCCCTTTAGGGGAGTGATGCAGTGGGACTCAAACCCATGAAACCTCTCCCACTACCATTGAACCTTCACTACCTTAGTGAAGGTAAACCAAATGTTAACTGGCAGTTAGCCAAAGCCAAAGAGTGGATTTTCCCTTCAAGGGAGTGAGGCAGTGGGACTCAAACCCACCAAAACCTCTCTCACTGTAACCAAACCTTTGCTACTTTAGCAAAGGTAAATGAAATGCTAACTCATGGTCTGCTAGAAGAAAAAGAAGCAATTAATCTTGGAACAAACTCACTCACCAAGGGAAAGAGATGACCCAGTCCTCCATCCTAACCTCATGAGCCTTGGTTTCTTTGGTGGCTGGAATGGGGCTCCACTCCGGGTAACCCCTGGGTCCTCAGGAAAATCCTGAGCAGCCGCTGGAGTCAGGGATGCCCTGGTGCAAACAGCCCCCTCCGCAATTCACCTTGGAAGCATTCTCTGGTTACCATTTTTATTTATTTATTTTTGTCCCATCTGGGTCATCAGTTTGTTAGGCCTCAGGGCAGGGCCTTTATGGATAACCAGAGTAAAAACTTCAACACGAGAGTTAGACACACTCACATTTATTACATCTGCAGAGGTAAAGAGCCAAGGTCAGTCCAAAGTGACTCAGACCTGAATTCCCATGCTGTGGTTTTACTCTTGCTTAAATACCTAAGTTACTACTTAGCATTTGCATTGATTATGCATTAGCTTTTATGCATATGGATGGTCATAAATAGCTAGTTATATACTTGTATGATTAGTATGTTCAGGAAATCATGCTTGTACATACGTTGCATAATCAAAAAAGGGGTGGATAACTCCACCATTAGGTGGGAAGTTTACTATGTTAATTAAGCAAGTTCAAGTGAGGACAGCAAGGGGCTTCTTCTGCACAGGTCCAGCCAACTGGTTGAAGCTGGTTTTCATACTTCATTGCTTCAACAGGATATTCTTGGCCACCAAAAGTAGAATTTGGCAGAAAGAAAGGGTTGCATCTCATTACCTTCTAATTTACATGCAATTCTTTCCTTTGTATCCTAGCAACAGGGAGAGAAATAAGTTACTTTCAGGTATTTATTTGGTCATCCTACATCCATCAAAACTAGTTGCAAATAATGGTGATTTTATTGTCTTCATAGGGATGCCTTAAATAAAACACTGCAATTTGTGTGACTTAAAGCATCAGAATCACATTGTGTCACTGATCAGGAGGCTGGAAGTCTGAAATCAGGTTTCCAGCAGGGCAATGTTTTGTATGTAACTCATATGATGAGAATCATGTTTTTTTCCTAACTTCTGGTGGTTTCCTGCCAAACCTTGGTGTTCCTTGACTTAGAGCACTTCAATCTAGCCTCAATCATCATGTGGCATTCTCTTCTGTGTTTATTTTATCCCTTTTTCTTATTTATAAAGACACCAGACTTATTATATTAAGAATCTCCCTAATCTTGTTCAACATCACTTTAATCACATCTTCAAATATTTTATTTACAAAGAAGGTCAAATTCAAATGACTGGAGGTTACTACCTCACATAATTCATCAGAACTTTCCAAATATTATTCCAAAGCCTTGATAACTCATCAGATGTTTACAATACTACATAAATGCCCCCCCTTTTCACCAGGAGTTTCCAAATTTATATCAGAAATTCCCATATATTCTAATAGTGCTCCCATTAATCAGTATAAGTATCCTGACACTAAACCAGTGTCCCAATATCACATCAGTGCTTCATTTCCTCAATGAAGGATTTTAAGCAAAATACCTGTGCCCTATAGCACATTAAATGTCCCCTAATATTATGTAAGTGCCTCTATTATCCACTGAAAAATTCAAAATATTATATATATATATATCATTGACTCCATTCCTCATCAGAAATTTCCAATTATTATATATCAGTTTTCTCATTTCTTGTTAGAGGCTTCTTAAGATTATATGAATGGCTCTCTTTCCATGTAGAATTATTATATGAATGACAAATTCCTAATTGAAAGCATCCAAATATTATATCAGTTCTCTGTTTCTCCTTAGAATTCCCTCCCCATTTATGCCAATACTGCCATTTATCAATAGAACATTCCTAATATTTTATGATAATTCTTCCACGTGCATTTCCTAATAACAAAGTTATTATTTTGGCAACCATCTTGAGTATAATTGGCAAGTTAAAGAAATCTAACACTGATACAAATTTACACACCATATTACAGTTTTTCATATGTCTGAATAATGTGCTTTTGAACCTTTTCTTTTCCATTATTAGCTCCAGTGCAGGATCATATATTGCATATAATTGTCTTTATCTCTTTAGTTGGTCTTTTTTTTTCTTAAGTTGTGGAAACATATAAACTTTCCATACAAACCACTCCCAAGAACATCATTCAGTAGATTAATCACATTCATAATATTGTACTAACTTCATCACCAGCCATTAAGAGATCTTCCCTATCACCCCAAAAAGAAATCCTGCAACCATTAAGCATTAACTCCTCATTTCTCCTCACACCCACACCTCACAAGTTGTACTCCATTTTCTGTCTCTGTGACTTTGCATATTCTAGATACTTCATATAAGTGGAATCAAAAAATATCCGTGCTTTTTTGTCTGGTATTTTACTTGGAATGAAGTATTCATGTTTCATACATAAAGTGTCATGCATTAAATTTTCATTATTTTTTAAAGCTGAGTAATGTTTCATAGTATGGGTATACCACATTTGCTTTTACAGTCATCTGTTAATGGACATTTGGTTTACTTCCACTTTTTGGCTATTATGAATAATCCTCCTGTAAACATTGGTCTACAAATATCCATTTGAGTCCATGCATTCAATTTTTTTGGTATGTACCAATATGTGTTATTAGTGATTCATGTCATAGTTCCATGTTTATTTGAGGAAACACTAAATGTTTTCCATACATGTTACATGATTTTACATTCCCACCAAGAATTTTGGAGGGTTTATATTTCTCACATCAAGGCCAGCACTAGTTGTTTTCTCTCATTTTTTAAAAGAATAGCTATTCTATTGGGAGTGAAGTGGTATCTCATTGTAGTTTAAATTTAGATTTCCCTGATGTCTAATAATGCTATTATTTCATGTGCTTATTAGTATTTTTTTAATTCTTTGGAGATATATCTATTCAAGTCCTTTACCAATTCATTTTTAATTCAGTTGTTTGTCTTTTTTGTGGATTAGTAGTTCTTTACATATTATAGATTTCAAACTCTTATCATATATATGGTTGCCAAATATTTCCTCCGATTCTTGTGGCTGCTTTTTCACTTTCATGACAACATACTTAAATGTGCAAAAGTTTTTTTTTTTCTTTGTAATTTTGATTAAGTCCAATCTTCTATTCATTTCCTGTGTTGCTCTTGCTTGAGTATAAAGTCTAAGAATCCATTTTCTACCATAAGGTCCTGAATATGTTTCTGCATGTTTTCTTCTAAGAGTTTAAGAGTTTTAGCACTGTTTTAGTCCTTTGATATATTTTGAGTGATTTTTCATTAATGGTGTAACGTGGGGGTCCACTTTCATTCTTATGCATGTGGATATCCAGTTTTCTGAGCACCATTTATTGAAGAGACTGTTCCTTCCTCATTGAGAGTCATTTCTGCATTTGTGCCAGTGGACCCATTTTATATATATGACAGGGGGCTTTGGGTCCTCAGCTATGCTTAGCGACATTTTGAGGAGCAACAGTCATCCTCTGCCCCATCTCTTTGTACAATTTTTAGATTAGCCCAGTATTGTGTGAGCATTCCTGGCCTGCATGTAAGGTCTTATGTCTTGGTAAATAAGTCCAAGACTCATGCAGTCAGGAACATTATTAAAAACCCAGAGCCATTGTGAACATTCACATTAGCCGGTTGGTGGGAACTGGCTTCTAGGAATGTTACTTGAACCATGGCAGCTAGACTTGATGTTGTTTCTCCCTTGTTAAGAGATTGCATAGTGCTTTCCCTCAGGGCTTTCACTATGCCTGGTGTTTACAAGCCTGGGTCTTGTTTCTTTTATGGGTAATAGGTACTCATGGTGAGATTAAAGGAGGTCAGATTTGATGTGTCTGGTATCTACCAGACATAGCTTTGCTGCATCTCTAAAGGAGACCCAGACTAATGACTGTTCAGCCTGGGAACAATGATGTCCAATGTCAGCTTGCTCTAATGAAGTGATGGGAAGTTGTCTTATGAAATAAATATGTTAATGGGAGAATGGTTTATCACCACCTCTTTAGATCATGACCTCATGATGTCCTTGGATGACAGTGTTTGGTTTTGAAACACAAGTCACAGCCTTTAGTAATTATTTTGGCCAGTAATTTGTCTAGAGACAATCCATTTTATGCCCCCACTCCAACAGGGTGCAGGAGTTTCTGAGGCCTAAGGTGCTATGGCCCTAGATCACCAGTTGATATGGAAAGCTTTGGGGACCTGAGTGGGCTATGACTGAGAAACCCATCTGATATGCTCTGTAGGAATGAACTTGAGGTAACTTATCAGCAGTGTCATTGAACAGTTACTCCAGTGCTGTGAGTTGAGTGTGTTTGGTAATGGGTGAGGCAATGAACTGTTTTCAAATGTGAAGCCATCCACAAGGGCCTTTCTTGTATGAGAAAATTATTTGGATTCCATTGCCCTGATGCCCCTACCAGCTTTTTGACCACAGCCTAAGAATTGTAGACCTCAAACAGATATCTTGGAGTGTATGAGGCAGGATGATATTCTATGACCCTCCTGTGAGCTCCATTGTTTACCATGATAGTGTTGTCATTAATGAGATATACTGGCTCCCTTTCCATGAGAAACACTTGGTCCCAAGGGGCTCCCCACTTAGTAGAGGAGGGCCAGTGGAGGTGCTATAACCAGAACCTCAAGACATGTGGGCAAGGGGATGAGCATGGGGAAAGTCATATCCACTCGTGATTTAGAAATGCTTTTTGTGAGGTTTATCCCTCTCCTTTATGTATCATTTCCATTTTACCAGAGAGGCTTCAGTGGCTATGCTGATTTCCACCTGGGGATTCTCCCACACGTGGTGTTATGGTAATCTGAGTGCACAGTCTGACTGGTTGTGGCCAGATAAGCACCTTCATTATTGAAAGCCAAATAATGGCAGTCAGTATTTGCCATTGTAATGGGAGTATATTGAGCAGGAGACCAATATGTTCCAAAGGTTCAAAAATCCATAGGGAGCCACTGTTTACCATGTTTAGTCCAAGGTCTCCAAGACACATTTTTAGAGGTAGTCAAAGCCTCTAATCTAAAATCTGTTCCTAGTGGGACAAGGAGCATGGCTTGGCAAATGACCTACTGTGCTAATTCTGAGGCACAATGTTGGGACCTTCCACAATGGAAAAAAGCAGATGTACATGTGATATTGCATATGAGCTGTAATGAGAATGAGAGAGGTGAGATGTGCTACATTCAGAACATGAATAACTCTAATCGGTGTTGTGTATGTCTTAGTGTCTGAGATAGGCTTGTATTTGAAGGTGGTAGGAATCTATATGCCCCAGAAGTTGACAGAATATGACAGTCTTTGTTTTTAATGGGGTGTTATTTCCCAGTCTCATTTATATAAATGATGTGTGAACATAGCTAACTCCACTCAAAGGCCAACTTTAGAGTGGCCCTAGAATCAAATATCAGCTATATAGTCACAATATTAAGCAGATATTTAAAGATCATTTGTTAAGGTCTTGGCAACAATGGTCGGGATATATTTCTTTAAGTATTGGAACTGAGTATATGATGTTGGGCAAGTTAGTTAGAGCAAAGCAATTGCCCATGCTCCTGCATATATCTTTTATTAATTAGGTGATGTTAAGAATAGAAACTTTGATGAGCAGGACTTATGCATTAAGTTGGTGTAATTAATGGTTGATCACCCTTCACTGGTGGAGCCCTTAAGAACTGGCAAAATAGTGCTAATACATGGAGAAATAGAAGGTATAAAGACTTCCTTTTTGGGTAGATCTTAGATTATAGGCTAGCACTCCACAGTACCTTGATTCAGGTCCTATTGAGGCATTTGTTATGTTGACTGCAGTAGAAGTTCCATGGAGGTCCCATTTGTCATGGCCCATCATGGCCTATGGTATAAGCTGGGATGTGTAACTCTGATGTGAGTCCTCTTTTGTCCTGCCAATAACTCCAACCAATCTATAGCTTTGAGGATATGATAAGCCTTACTGATAACTCTGAGAATAGTGGTAATTTGAAGGAAGGGATCTCCTGAATGAAATTTTCCATGATTCTTTACCAAAAGGGTCGCCTCAGGGCTGGAGATAAAATCTGGATCTTTTTTGTCAGAATGCTCAAAGAAATGCTGTGCCCATTGCATCATCACAATATTTTCAGTAACAATCAGGCCCCTTAATTATATGGCAGTGGGCATTTAACTTGGTGGTAATAATGCTATGGGTGTGTCTCTTTTTAATTGTTTGTTTATTATGCCATAAATATTTAAATCAATAGGGAAGATGATCAGAGCCTTTAATGATACTTGCCAATAGCCTCATTTTGGGGGGATGAGAACAGCTTGGACCCCATACTAAATACTCTCAGCAACAAATCTGCAACAAATCTGCTCCTTTCTCTTTGTTGCCTTGAAAAAAATTTTTAAGAGCTGTTTGAATCTCCAATCAAGTAAAATGTTGAGTATGGTTTCCAATTTGAATCCATTTTGGGTTCTACTTGATCTTATATGTGATGATAGAGAAGATTTGTGATTCCCATTGACCAGACTCATCAGGTTGGGTATGTTTTCACTAGTGCTTTGGTAGTGGAATGATTAGTCATAGGCCCCAGACCACAGGAACGCAACAGCAGTGCTTTGGTGCAATGATAAGCAACTGTACTAAGTAAGTCCCATGTATATTGCATGGAGATCTTACATTTCTTAAGCAATTTAGAAATTCCTTTGGTGTCTAAGGGTGTACTTGCACAATATGCTCAGCCTCCCCTGCCCCTTTTTTTATACAGTAGTTCCTTAGCTGCCTTGCACTAATTTAGATCTCCTATTTTCCATGGGGTTGGGGGATGAAAAATGACAGCAGAAGAGACAGCAATAGTAGTAACATATATATGGCAGGCATTAGACCCTTGCAGCACCATTGTTTGCATGGTGTAATTATGTTTCACATGGAGGGGTGCCTCTCAGTCCAGGAATGGATTTAAAATTCAGGTGCACATCCAACAGACAGAATGGTTGCTGGCCCCCACAGCAGCCTCCCATCTGCTGTGGTCCAGACACAAGGAAATCTAGCACTCACCTTTATGCCTTTTATCCCATGCAACCTCACTAATGAGTCACAGCTCAGGTGGGGGATGCCTTTCTCCCACCTTGTGAGTTCCTACTGTGGTTGCTACAACAGGGCATACATTATGTCACCAATGTTGCTCAGCATCTGAGGCATCAGAGATCAGTTGTTTGGGGGAATGCTAGAAAACAGAGGGATTCTCCTCTTGCCATTCTAGGACCAGATTCTGTGAGAACACATATCTACAGGAAACCAATTTGGAATCAGAAGCTTAGGCAACACCCATCAGAGGCATCAGATAGCAGTGGAAAAAACCACAGATGTATGTCTGCAAGCCACAGACACTTCCCAGATAGGATAGCAATCTGAGAGAGACAGTCAGTAAGCCAATAACAGCCCAAAGCCATTATGTTTCCTTTCCAAATCCTGTGATAAACCCACTGCTAATGGTAACACTTATTTCAAATTAGTTAAGTTGGATTTTAAATTGTACAGGTAGGTTGAGGTGAGCCTCAACACAAAGGGAAACTGAGGATTAAATGCATGAGGATAGTTTGTTACTCATAGATCCCAGAGAGAGAGAGGGGTTCAATGAGGAGTTGACTGGAATTGTGATAGATTCATGTAGCTCAACCAGCAGGAGGGGACCTGTGGCAGTTTAATAATATTTATGAATCCCCAAATAAAGAGAAAAATTATGTTTGTAAACTGCTCTGTTCCTTTGCATGTGATACCCTTTGAAGTCATTAGATTCTGCTGACATGTCTTGATTAAATTACCTGTTAAAATTAAGGCTTTGATTCAATCACTTCTAAAAGGCATGAATCAGGGTTGACTTCCCTCCCTCTTGGACAGCTGATATAAATGGGCACTCACTCAATAAGGCACAAAAGAGGAGACAACTTGGCCATTTTGGTCCTGCCATATGACAGAAAGTAGAAGTCACAAAGAGCTAAAACCTGGGAAAAGATGAGTCTTATGCCAGCCTACAGCTGAGAGCAGAAGAAACTGTGCATGTAGAGCCTTAAGAGGAAGAAGGAAGGAGACACCTGGCAGAGATCACCCACCATCTTTCTTCAATATGTGGCAACCGACTTTAACTGAACCATCACAGAGATCAGCAACCATCTTTGATGAGAAACAACCTGGAATTGGACTCTTTAGGGCCTTGCAATTTGGACTCTTTATTTTACCCGAAATAAATACATTTTATAAAAGCCAACAGGTTTGTGGAATTTTGCATCAGCACCCTGTTGGATGACTAATACAGAGTTTGGTACCAGGAGAGTGGGTATTTTCTGATGCAATTAACAAAAATGCTAGAATGGCTTTATAAATGGGTAAGGGGTATTTTTTGGAGGAATTTTAAGATGCTTGATCAAAAAAGCCTAGATTGTTTTGAAGAGACTGTAGGTAGGATTATGGGGCTTAAAGTTATTTCTGATAGGTCTTGGAAGGAAATGATGTAACTATTATTGGAAAATAGAAGAAAGGTGAGCCATGTATTAAACTTGCAGAGAACTTAACAAGATTGACTCCTGATGTTTCATGGAAGGAAGAATTTTTAAATGGTGATACTGGAGAATTAGTTGAAAAGCTTTACAAAGTAAAGATGGAGAATTTGCCCAGGCTTCTTCTTGTAGCTTAGTAAAATGCTAGATGAGGGAGATAAGCTGAGAATTGAATTATTGGCAACAGAGTAAACAGAAACTGATTCTGGAAATTCCAAACCTCTAGAAATGAAAGCCCCAGATGATATAGCCCCATTTAAGGAATTAACTAAACATGGATTTTTTAAGTGAGGATTGAAGCTGCAGTTATCCAGGAAGGACTTGTGGAAAGTCTTGCTCTCTGTTGTCTTGGAACCCTGCTTCCTGCATGCTAAACCAACAAGCTTTTTGTGAGATCTGTAATAACAAAACCACTGTCAGCCTGGACTAAAAGTTACATGAAAGAGAGAGATGGAAAAGAAAATGGCCTCAAGCCAGAAACCATGGAAGTTGAGGTCTGGGATTAAGATATTTCCTTGGGTCAAGAAAGGGACCCCATCCATGTGTATGGAGAGGGTACATTTGTCCCAGCATTAAAAGAGTGTGGATGTTTCAGCCTGCTGTTCAGGGTGAGTTTTGCCAACCCAGTCTACAGATAGGGTGGAACATGTTCTCCAAGGTTGGGGAGAGTGAGGTCACCACCTCAGTACTCTTAGAGTACTCTGTTCCCCATAGATTAAGGAAGGCCAGGTTGCCTACTCACTGTTTTGAGAGGTTTGGGCCTTTTGCCAGAGATTAGGGAGAATATTGCCACCATGTCACTGTACTAAGGGTGTTGAGACTGTACCCCCAGATATTGGGGAAATTGTGGCCATAACCCCAACATTCTTGGAGGGTGAGGTTTGGAGCTCTATCACCATGCAGATGCTTGATGAGGGGGGAACAAAGAAAATGGCCATTGGGCAAGCCTGTGGAAAGGGTGGGCCCCAAGGCCTAAGGAGGAGAAGAAACCTTTATCATAAGAATGATTCTCAGATTTTGAAATCTAATGGAGTTCACTCTGCAGGTTTTCAGAAGTGTTGGGAACCAGTTACTTATGTTTCTCTCCCAAATTCTCCTTATGTCAATGCAAATGTTTTCCTATGTCTGTCTCTTTGTGTATTGGAAGCAGATAAGCAGTTTTGTAAATTTCACAGGTCTACATCCAGAGGGGACTTTGCCACAAAACAAATTGTATTTCTATAAACTGATTGTGATATGATATTGTATATAGCATTGCCACAGGCTTAAGATTTTTTGAATATTGTAATATCTTTCTTGGGATTCAAAGGGTAAAGTGTGGCAATTGGATATTATTTATGAACCCACAAAGAAAAGAAAAATTATGTTTGTAAACTGGTCTGTTCCTTTGGGTGTGATACACTTTGAATGTATTAGATTTAGCTGACTTGTCTTGATTCAATTACTTGTTAAGATTAGGGCTTTGATTTGACAATGTCTGTAGTGTGAAACTTGGAGGTGAGTCCCCACTCACTTGGGCAGCTGATATAAATGGCACAGAAGAGGAGAACTTCTTCATTTTGGTCCTGCCACGTGACAGAAATAAGAAGGCTCAAAGAGCTAAAGCCCCAGGAATATAGAAAAGCCACATGCCTAGCTACAGCTGAGATCAGAAGAAACTTGGCCCATGGAGCTTTAAGAAGAAGAAAGAAGGAGAGACCAGGCAGGTATCACCCGCCAGTTTGCTTTAACATATGGCAACAGTCTTTGGTGAGGAAGTCACTTTGGGTTCGACTCTTGAGCCTTGTAACTGTAAGCTGTTACCCAAAATAAATACCCTTTACAAAAGCCAACACATTTCTGGTACTTTGCATCAGCACCCCTTTGGCTGACAAATACAGGAGGATACAAACAGAGCAAGAGGGAATTGTGGGTTTGTGCCATTAATGTGCTCCAAAGGTGGAGGTTAGTAGGTTTCCCACTGGAATCACGATTGCTTAGGTTAAAGCAAGCGGAGCATGGGAAGGTGAAGGGACTAGAGGTCTAAATGCATGGAAATGGTTAGCTTATCATGTTGGAAGAGCTCTTGGTTTTGGGTGAGGTTTGTGTGTGGTGTGGGTGGTGGCCACATATGTAGCATTTGCACTATGGAGAAAATTATGCCCCAGGGCTGTAAACCTCCTAATTAACTAGGCAAAAGGACATTTTTGAAGCAAGTGGCTTAGCCAAAGTAAGATGGATGCCATGCAAGGCAATAAACATATAATTTTGATAGTTAATACAAGATGAAGTATAATGCTTGTCTTTATTAAGCTGCTTGTTTACTGATAGCTTAAGTTCAGCACGAAAATTGGCTGCTATTATGTGAAATAAACTGAATATATACTTATCAGTTTTGAGGTAGAATAATGACTAGACATAGCAATTTCCTAGTGGTGAAGTGAAGAAATGAATGATGTAATCATATTACTTCTTGTGTCTCCTTAAACATCTGCTGTTTCAACTTTATCAAATGTTGTTTCTTGAAATATAAATTTTCAAATCATTTGATTTTTTTCCGTTTTCTTTTTTAATTTTTCCTTACTGTCCTAATTAAAAGAAATATATCTCTCATGCTAACAATTTTCCATGGACTGTGTTTTGACGACAATGATCCATACATCATTCTGTATTCACTTTAAAATGTATTAATTACATTTGATCTGGAAAAGGGTCTGAATTCACCTGAAACCAGACTTTGTATATCGCTCTCTGAAAGCCAATCCATTTCAGAGTCAGTGCAAAATCCATATGGACATCTAGTGGAGATTTTCTTCTTGATATATTCTACATCATTTTCTCCCCATCCTTGAATTTGCACGTTTAATTAGGTAATTTTTTCTAATGATAAGCAGAGGCATGTATAAGAAATATTACTCTTATACTGATGAAATTTTTATCCACTAAGGTAAGTGAATTTATTTGCATGAGGCCTATGTAAATAATTATTTCAGTCAATGGTCATATTTCTAAGAAAATCATCAAGACAAATATTTGATTAAAGGGATTTGATTGTTCCATTTGTAAATATTCTTTGTATATGTTCTTTCAAAGAAAATCAAGCAAAGGAAATAATTTAGCACAGTTTGCTTTGATTTTTATCCTTTTAGTGAATTTTTTGTTTGCCTAAGATCAACTTGTGATTGGGAAAGGAAGCAACTCATTGATATATTCATTTTGGCTCCAGTGTTAATCTCTCTTCACTGGTATAAGCAGGAGAGGTAGCTCTGTGCAGGAGTCAGTATACCCAATAGATAGTGCAGTTATATGTGTTAGGTGATTTCTCTGTAGATAATGTTTAAATGCTGTCAGAGATGGTAGGCCAGTGGAGGTCATGTCATTGAGTTTCATTTTATGTTTTGGAAACTGAAACAAATTTATTTGTAGATTTCCCCATTTCATATAGCAAGTCTGTGTCTAAATGTGACTGGGGCTCACATCTCCTTCATCCCATTACACATCATCCCAGCAGGTATAATTTTCTTTTTACAATTTTATGAACTTGATTTAGGACTCATTTGAGTGAAAAGATAAGGTGTATGATGTATTTGACTTCTTATGAAGTCAAATGTGGTCTTGTATTGCATGGTGATAAGGGAGAAAAATGGACTCAGTTGAGTGGGAAAGGATCAGAGTTCCATTCTGGTCATGCCATTTTGGAGCAAAATCTGGGTAAGTCATTACATTCTCAGAGATCATTGTAATCCCAAATGAAATGGGGTCTGTGGAGTGAGATGGATGACCTAAAACTACTCCAGTATATGTATTTACTCCACAAAAGTCAAGTGAAGGCATATTCTTTTGGCCTTGGACAATCTTTGAGAACACAGTAATGAAGAGCTGAAATAAGGACTCCATCTCCAAATACATCCTTCATGTCCCTTTCAGAAGTCCCTCCCCAATTTTAACACTTTATTCTCAAATATAGAGGGAAGGATTGTGGAACATTTATCCAAGGTGCTTCTTGGGTGCCTCAACTGGCTTAGTTTCAGGCATCTGGGTGTTGAAATACTTTATTGGTGACCTGAAGGCAATTCAACTCTGCACTCCATTTGTTTCTCAGATGATGTGTGAAAATTAAATAGAATTAGAAGCAGGATATTTTAATTAAATCTTTAAACCAATAAGTATTTTAAGTAAAAAACAATTCATTAAAAATGTCAAAAGGCATATGTAATGGTGTATATACTTGTGTGGAGGGGAATCATGTCATTTTTAAAGATGTGTTAACTATAAATCATTTGTTCACGAGTGAATCAATTAGTGTTTGATTAATATTGAGAACATCCACAGTAGATATTTGGAATGGATAGAGAGATAGATTCTAGATATAGATTATATAGATAGATAGATATAGATATAGATATAGATATAGATATAGATTATATAGATAGGTAGGCATATTAGATTAATAGTGAGATAGATATAACTACGTAGACATATATATGCCTATATTGATATTGTATGTAGATAATACATTTATTATTATTTATCCGTAAATTTGTAATATATGCCTTCAATTTTAAATTACTAACAATTGAAAGAAAGTTTTGATTTCCTAAAAGCTTTTAAGTAAAAATATGTTATATTATTGTATGATGTTTTCCCCTTTAGAAACATATAAATGTGACTACTCAGTTAAGGGAATATGAACACCAGTTTATCATCTTCTGGACAATTGGTTAGGGCTTTCAAGTAGAATTTTATGTCTACTGCAAACAAATTAATCTGAGTTACATTTATCATAATGCCGATTTTGTCAGGGAAGGTTGTGACCTGTCATTAGTTTAGGGAAGTGCTATAAGCCCTGGTTTTGTTGGAATAATTTGAAATGAAACCATGAAAACATGCATTTTTCTACATATGCCATTAAATTTTATTAATAATTAAAAGGTAACATAAAATTTCACTCAGTGTAGCCATCACTATACATGGCTAAAACATTTTATATGTATACCAAAAATGTGCAGAAAGTATTACAGAATATTATAACAATATCCGAATACCCAGTACCTTCATTTATTACATACTAACAATTTAAAGATTTTCTAACATTCTTAAGAGTTTTAATAAGTGGGATGTCTTATTGGGTAGATGTCAATGATCATTCCTCCTCCTAAATATTAAAGGTAATTTAAAAGTTGAAATTCAATTCATAATACACAAACATTCCAATCCTTTCTTTGACATCCAATATATACAATATTAAAATATGAAATATTCCAAAGCTATATAATTTTAGAGAATATTATGCAAAATGTTATAACCACTACTGAGTTTTATCATTTACATTATTGCTCTTTCTTTTTTTTGCAAATGATTCCTAAGTATTTTCATTTGATACACTAAGAATCAAATTTTATATTACATTTGACATAATACTATAAGTATTATAGTCCCACTCTCTATTAGTTTCCTGATACACATGGTCAGAAATGAGAAACTTTTTTCAGCTTTCTGCAAAAATAAATTGTCTATTTTATGAAAATTACTCTCTGATTCCCATGTTTGATTTGGTTACATGTTTCTGAGAGAATTGCAGGAAATAATAAAACAAATTTTCATAGCAGTTAATAACTTGCATCTATCTTTACTCACTTATATTTAAGGGAACTCACACAAAACACACTTTATTGTATCTACCCCTTTCAATTTGCAGGGGATCATTTTCCCTAGTGCTACAAAACATCCACATACGTTTAAGTGTTTAGATAAGCAATTTCACAAGTTTATCTTGCTATGCCAGAGATTTATTCAAAGAGAAATCCTGCTTTTTAATTAACAATTTAAAGTTTTCTTCAATAAATTCTTCTTAATTTTTCATAAATAACAGAATCACAAAGAAAATAATTCACCATGAAAATATTTGAAAATTTAGAGATGAGGAGTTCTAAGGCCAATTGGAATAATAGATAAATGTGACATAGATTTAAGAAGGGAATTTGGCTCTAAAGATATAAATTGCTATGAATCTCTGGTAGGAGGTAAAGCATTGTTTTAATTAATACTTAAGAAGGTCTAGAACTAGTAGGCATATACAGAATATTACACCCAAATTGAGCAGGATATGCATTCTTCTCAACTGCACCTGTATCATTCTCTAGTATAGACCACATGCTAGGACACAGAACAAGTCTAAATGAATTCAGAAGTTAATTTCTCTGACCACAATGGAATGAAGTTGTTAATTGATAAAGGGCACAGAATAAGAATAAACATAAAAGTATGGAAGTTAAATAACACACTCTTAGACAATCAGTGGATCAAGGAGGAAATTAAAAGATATTAGTTTCAACTACCTTGAAACAAATGAAAATTTATTTCATTTGTTTCACAATGTATGAACAGTTATATTACAACAGGTTTTCCCTCTCCCTGCCCCCAGAGCCTTCAGCATCCACTGGCTGCACATCAGTATTGTAATTTCTTCCATTGCTTGAATCACAATATGTCTATAGTAGAATACAAGTAAGTCCACTCTAGTCCATAGCTCTTCCCCCATCCTGAGGAGGCTGGGATGGTGATGTCTACATCATCTCCAATTGAGAGGGGCCTTATATACCATGGAGAAGATGGATGGAGTTATCCTGCCTGCAGCTGCAGACTCTCTCAATTCCCTGGGATGGCCATTGTCCATCATCATTTCCCCACCAGTTGTCCAGGGTGAGTCCAGTGTGCTGTAGAGTAGGATTGGCTGCTCCACCAAGGTTCCAGGCCCAGCTGGCACATGGACAGCCCAAAGACTCAAGACTCTGGATGTACACCTAAAAACTCCAATCTGTCCTGACATAGGACCTGGGTGTCTCCAGAGCCCTCAGGAGCCCCACTATTTAGGGTGATATCCACTATGGAATTCTATGAGATCCTATAGAAATCTGCATAAGTGTTACCTCCGGAATGACCTCCTAACTCATTTTGAAGTCTCTTAACCATATAGATTAATTTGTCTTTACCTTTCCCTCTTTTATTCAAGGTCTTTTTCCACTCGCATTCCCAGCAGGCACTTGGTAGCAATCCCTCAGTGCCAGGGAGGCTCATCTCTGAGAGTCATGTCCCACACTGGGAAGAAGGTAATGCATTCATATGCTGAGTTGTCTTAGAGAGAGGCCATGTTTGAGTGACAAGGTGGCTCTCAGGAGGTGGCTTTTAGGCATCCCATAACAATAGGCTAAGTTTCAATTTCAAGAGCAAAGACTCATATGGTTAGTCATCTATATCAAAGATCCATCAGCAGATCATCCTCTTTCATCAGTCACTACCCCTGCACTTGGAGGACTGTTGCTACTCCCTTAGAGAATGTGGCAAAGATCTCCAGGATGGGAATTCATTATTCTCTCATTTATTGAGTGATTCTCCACCCACTGTGACAATGCTCCATGAACATTTGAATATTTTGTATACATTATATTTATGCTTAGGTGAACTTCCTCCTACGCATCCCCCATCCCTGACACCCCACACCAATGATCCTCCCCTGGCCCATTTGTAACCTTTCTGTGATCCAAAGCTTCTTCAAAGATGACGCTATTACAATAGCTGAATACAATTAATAGGAAAATGAAATAATATTGATAAGTCTAAATGTAAAAGATAAAATACATAAAAATTTAAAAACCAAACTAAAAATAAAACAAAATTAAAAGATTGGGATATTAAAAAAATGAAAAATATTTTTTTAAAATTTTTTGACCTTTTGCCTTTCATCAATGCAATATCTGGTGTCCAGTCTATACCATGGCACCTTCCCCCTCTCATTCTCCAGTGTCTCACTATTTTTCATTTTGTTTTCAAAGAAATTTTAGGTCACAGCAAATCACAGAATACAGGAGACTCTCACATATCCAACATCCAGCCCCTTTCCTTTCCCCCATATTAATACCTTTTTATATGTGGATGGTAGCATTGTTATAACTGATATACAAGTAGTGAAACATAGCTGCTAAACACTGTCAATGGTTTACACTATGGTTTACATTTTAGACCATACACTTTTATAAATCTTAATGATATTTACCATATTCTCTGTCCATCACTGTAAGATCATGTAGAATACTTGTACTGCGCACTAAATACCCCCTGTTCAGCTATTCTATTCCTCCCACCCCAACCCCTTGGGGACCACGACCAACCCCTAGCTTGATTCATTGGATGACAAGATTCATAGTTACATTCAACAAGAGGTATTGACACACTGGTTTGTCCTCCCCTATTAGGAACTACCCATGCTCTTGAGAGACTCCTGCTTGTCTATTTCTGAACAAATTGGTCTTCCAAACATGGAAGTCCAACTCCTTCCTGCTCATTATATAGGTCTCTACCCAATGATACAACACAGCATGACGGAATGAACATTCACACACTCCCTAGAAGTCTGCTCTAGGTGCACCCTATCCCGAATGTCCCCCCGAAAACACCTTAAACCAGTGACCCTTCCTTTTCATTTTGCCATAAGAGATTTTCCACTTCTGTATTTTCAACCTCATACCCACAAATACCTAGTGTTCACCTGGTCCCTTTCCCAACCCTCCCCCCAGTATCCTGGACCTTCTGACCCACCCTTACCATTCTACCCACCTGTCAACCCTGCAGCACCCAACCCAATAATATCACTTCCCAAGTGTCCTATTCCTTTAAACAAAACTACAATCTATCACTTTACCATAGATTACATCCGTATGGGTGATGACTCACAAACTTCTCTTTTCTTTCTATTTCTTGTAAACCTATCTTACAGACAATAGCTCTCTGAGACTCCTCAATTTCCTTAATTCATATCAGTGGGGTCATGTACTGTTCATCCTTCAATGCCTGGCTTTCTTCACTCAACATAAGGTCTTCAAGATTCATGTTATCCTGTGTGTTAGCACTTTATTACTTCTTACACCAGAGAAATATTCCATTGTACATATGTACCACATTTTGTTTACCCATTAATCTTTTGATGGGCAGCTGGGTTGATTCCAGCTTTGGGCAATAATGAACAATGCTGCTATGAACATTGATGTGCATAAATCTGTTGGTGTCTTTGCTTTCACTTTGTCAGGGTTTATACCCAGCAGGGGAATCAATGGATTATATGGAAGTTCTATAGATAGATTTTTGAGCAACTGCCAAACTCTTCCATAGTAGCTGGACCATTCTACAATCCCTACAGCAGTGGATGAGGGTTCCCTCTTCTTCCACACCCTCTCCAACACTTACAGTCTGCTGATTTTCAATAGCCACCATTCTAATGGGTTTAAGATGGTATCTAATTATGGTTTTGATTTGCATTTCCCTAATAGCTAGAGATGTCAAGCATCTTTTCCTGTGCTTTTTAACCATTTGTATTTCTTCCTCAGAGAAGTGTCTTTTTAGCTTGCTTGCCCATTTTTTTAATGGGCTGTTTCTCTTTTTATTTTCAAGATTTAAGATTTCTTTTTATATGCAGGATATTAGACTCCTTTCAGATATATGGTTGCCAAATATTTTCTCCCATTGGGTAGACTTCCTTTTTACTTTCTTGATAAATTCCTTTGATATGCAGAAGTTATTAGTTTTGAGGAGATCCTATTAATCTATTTTTTTCTTTTGCTGCTCATGCTTTGGGTGTGAAGTTCATGAAACCATTTCCTATTACAAGCTCCTGTAGATGCTTCCTCACATTGTCTTCCAAGTTATTTAATCCATGTTGAGTGATTTTTGTATAAGGTGTGAAATAGTGTTCCTCTCTCATCTTTTGGATATGGATATCCAGTTCTTCAAGCACCATTTGTTGAAGAGGATATTCTCTCCCAACTGAGTGGATTTGGTGACCTTGTCAAATATCAGATGACTGTATATGCGAGGATCTATATCTGAAATTTCAATTCGGTTTTATTCAACAGTATGTCTATCCTTGTGCCAATACCATGCAGTTTTGAACACTGTAGCTTTGTAGTATGTTTTAAAGCCAGGTAGTGTGATACCTCCAACTTCATTTTTCTTTTTCAATATGTCTTTGGCAATTCAGGGCTTCTTACCCTTCCAAATAAGTTTTGTAGTTAGTTTTTCCAATTCATTAAAAAAATACACGGTTGATATTTATTGGGAATTCATTAAATCTGAAGATTAGTTTGGGTGGATAGACATCTTAATGATGTTTAGTCTTCCTATCCATGAACAGGGAATATTCTTCCATTTATTTAAGACTTCTTTGATTTTCTTTAACTGTGTTGTATAGTTTTCTGTATATAAGTCCTTTACATCTTTAGTTAAAATTTTTCCTAGGTATTTAATACTTTTAGTTAGTATTGTAAATGATTTTTTTTCTTGATTTCCTCATCAGATTGCTCGTTATTGGAGTACAGAATAGCTACTGCTTTTTGAGCATTGAACCTATTACCTGTGACTTTACTGAACTCCTTTATAAGTCCTAGAAGCTTTGTTGTAGATTTCTCAGGGCTTTTTATGTATAGGATCATGTCGTCTGCAAATAGTGAAGTTTTTACTTCTTTCTTTCCAATTTGGATGCCTTTTATATCTTTTTCTTGCCTCAGTGCTTGAACAAGTACTTCTAAGGCAGTGTTTAATAGGAGTCATGATAGTGTGAATCCTTGTCTTGTTCCCAATCTTAGAGGGAAAACTTTCAGGATTTCACCATTGAAGATGATGTTGGCTCTGGGTTTTTCATATATACCCTTTATCATGTTCAGAAAGTGTCCTTCTATTCCTGTCTTTTGCACTGTTCTTATCAGGAAATAGTGCTGTATTTTGTCAAATGCTTTTTCTGCATTTATAGAGATGATCATGTGATTTTTTCTTTCAATCTGTTTATGTGGTGTGTTACATTGATTGTTTTTCTTATGTTGAACCATCCTTGCCTACCCGGGATCAAACCCACTAGGTCATTGTCTATAATTCATGTGATATATTGCTAAATGCTTTTAGCAAGTATTTTGTTGAGGATTTTAGCATCTAGGCTCATTAGAGAGATTGGACTGTAATTTTCTTTTCTTGTGGCATCTTTGCTTGGCTTTGGTATTAGCGTAATGTATGCATTACAGAATGAGTTAGGCAATGTTCGTTTTAGATCTATTTTTGGAAGAGCTTAGGGAGGATTGGTGTTAGTTCTTTCCAGAATGTTGGTAGAATTCACCTGTGAAGCCATCTAGACCTGGGCTCTTCTTAGTTTGGAGGTTTTTGCTGACAGAGTCTATCTCTTTACATGTAATTGGACTGTTGAGTTAATCAATTTCTTCTTTCATCAATGTAGGCTGTTTGCAAGTTTCTAGAAATTTGTCCATTTCCTCTAAATTATCATTCTTGTTGGCAGAAATAAGTGATTCTCTTTATTTCTGTGGGGTCAGTGGTGATATCCCCTTCCTCATTTCTTATTTGTAGATTTGCATCTGCTCTCTCTTTTTCTTTTTTAGTCATACTAAAGATTTGTCAATTTTATTGATCCTTTCAAAGAACCAGCTTTTGTGTTTTGTTTTTTTTTAAATTTTTGTAGTGCTTTCTTATTTTCTATTTCCTTTAGTTCTGCTCTAATCTTTGTTATTTCCTTCTTTCTATTTCTTTTGTGTTTAATTTGTTGTTTTTTTCCAGTTTCTCCAGATGTGCACTTAGGTTTTCAATTATAGCTCTTTCTTCTTTTTTGATATATATACATTTATGGCTATGAATTTCCATTTCAGTACACCTTTGGCTGCATCCCATAGGTTGTGATATGTTGTGTTGTCATTTTCATTTGTTTCAAGGTAGTTATTGATTTCTTTTGAGATTTCCTTCTTGACCCACTGTTTGTCTAAGAGTGTGTTGTTTCACTTCCATATTCTTGTACCCAATCTTGCTCTCTGGCCAATAGTGATTTCCAATTTCATTCCATTTTGGTGAGAGAAATTAATTTGTATAATCTGAATCTTTCTGAATTCATTGAGAGTCGTTCTGTGGCCTAGGATGTGGTCTATCTTGGAGTATCATCCATGTGCACTTGAGAAGAATGTATATTCCGCTGTATTTGGGTGTAGCATTTTGTATGTATCTATTAGGTACAGATCCTCTAATGAATTATTCAGATTCTTTGTTTCTTTATTGATTCTCTGTCAAGATGTTCAGCCTAATGGTGATAATGGTGTATTAAAATCCCCCAACATAATTGTAGAGGCATTTATGTGTCCACTTAGTCTTTCCAGTGCTTGCCTCATGTGTTTTGAGGCACCCTGATTAGGTGCATAAATGTTTATGATTGTTCTTTCTTCTTGAAAGATTACCACTCTTATTCACATAAAGTGCCCATCTTTGTCTGTTACAATAGTTTTGCATTTAAAGTCTATTTTTTCCAATATTAGTATAGCTACTCCTGCCCTTTTTTGGTTGCTGTTTCTTTGTAAAATAATTTTCCAGGCATTCGCTTTCAGCTTCCTTGAATCCCTGTGTCTAAGTTGGGTTTCTTGTAGACAAGATATAGATGGGTCATATTTCCTTATCCATACTGCCAATCTGTGTCTCTTGACTAGTGAGTTTAATCTATTAACATTCAGTGTTATTACTTTCAAAGAATTTCTTACACCAGCCATATTTTCTTTGGGATTATGTATGTAATATGTTGTTATTATTTCTCTTTTTGTATTTTTGGTGTTCTTACATGTTCCTCCAACTCTCTGTCTCCTGTTTTTTTCCTTTCAGCATGTAAAACTTCCTTTATTATTTCTTGAAGGGCAGGTTTCTCATTGGCATATTCTCTTAATTTGTGTTTATCTGTGAATATTTTCAACTCTCCATCATTTTTGAATGCAAGCTTTGCTGGATAGAGAATTCATGGCTGGAAGTATTTTTCTTTGAGTACTTTGACTATGTCATACCACTGTCTTCTTGCCTCCATGGTTTCAGATAAGAAATCAGCACTTAATCTTATTAAGCCTCCCTTGAATGTGATGGTTCTCTTTTATCTTGCTGCCTTGAGTGTTTTCTCTTTGTCTTGTGCATTGGACATTTTGATAAGTATATGTCTTGGAGTAGGCTTGTTAGAATTTATATTGTTTGGGGTACGCTCTGCTTCCTGGACAAGTATGTCCATCTCACTCAATAGGTTTGTGAAGTTTACAGCCATTATTTCCTTCAACACTCCTTCTGTTCCCTTTCCTTTCTTTTCTCCCTCTGGGATGCCTATAATGCATATGTTTGTGCATTTTGTGTTGTCGTTTAAATCTCTATGTCCCTGTTGTTGTTTTTCTCTATCTTTTCATCTATCTCTTCTACTATCTGTTTGATTTCAGATGTTCTGTCTTCCATATCACTAATTCTTTCTTCTGCCTCTTCAAATCTTCTGTTATTTGATTCCACTGTCTTTTTTATTTCTTGGATTGTGCCGTTCATCACCATCATATCTGTTTTTTTTATGTACGTTTACAATTTCTTCAGTATGTTCTCCCAGTATCTTCTTGATATACTCAATCTCTTCTATCACTTCATTAATTTGGTCCATGATATTTGTTTGTACAGCTTTGTTTAGTTATTTGGTGTTCTGCATCTATTCCTGGTTTTTAGTTTGTTCATAGGATTGTTCCATGTCTTCCTGTTTCTTAGTATCATTTGTAATTTTTGTTGCCCTTTGGTAATATTTTATCTTGATGGGTTTATTCACTTGATTAGCTTCTCTCTCTGCTCTAGCATTTTGTTTAGCTCCTGGTTTTGAGTGTGTGTTAAGTTTTCTATTTGACACCTTGTTTTTCTTGTTCCATTTCCTTGCTGTTTTCTGGGTACCCTTGAAGGAAAAAGATTAGGGCCAGAGAAATTGAAACAGGTAAGAAAAGAAAATGCATAATAGAAATAAAAATAAAAGTTAGAAGAGTGCCAGAATA
>JAQZBX010002947.1:0-58796 GCA_029593785.1 Cabassous unicinctus
GAGAGAAATGCAGCCCCAGGAAGAGAGGAAGCCAAGAAGCCTGAACCCTGGGCAAATGTCAGCAGCTGTCTTGCTCCAACACGTGACAATGGACTTTGGTGAGGGAAGAAACTTATGCTTTATGGCCTGGTAACTGTGGACTTCTACCCCAAATAAATACCCTTTATAAAGACCAACCCATTTTTGGTATTTCACATTAACACCCCTTTGACTGACTAATACAGTGATGTTTGGGTAAAAATACAACCAAAGAAAACTATGGTCTGTAAGGTTTAGCAAGATACTAATATTCTAAAAAAAAAAATAAAGAAAATATGTTAAGTGAAAGAAACTAGACACAAAGTACTACATATATTTGACTCTATCTATACAAAATGTAAATACAAGTAAATTTATAGATATGGAAATAAATTAGTTATGTATGGCAAGAGAAGGATAGAAGGATTGGGAGATGACTATTAAGGGGTAGGGTTTTTTTCTTTCTGAAGTAATGAAAATGCTCTAATATTGATTACAAGGATGAATACACAACTCTAATTATATGATGTGCCATTGATTGTACACCTTAGATGTATTGTATGGTTTATGAATACATTGCAATAAAATTGATTTCAAAAAAAGAAAGTGAAGGAGAGTCTACATTTGACCACAGAGAATAATTAGGAACTATTTCCAGCCTAGTTTCTCTTTCTTTTCACTAGGTAAACATAAAGATTAAAATATTTACCAGTGAAGATATTTTATCAGTGAAAGATAATGTTTAGGAACTACCTTGCTTGGAGAAAATCCTTAAACATATGCTTTATTATGACAGATCAGTTCATATAATTCTGTTACATGCTTTCCAACTACTATTTTCTATCTGGGTGAATCTAAATTCTATAAATTAGTTGAAGAGGCCCAGTGAGCATTTATGCAATTTACTCCAAGAGCGATATATATGGGCAATTGGGACTAGACATGAAAAACTAGACCTCCAGGCCACCAGATTTGTTATTTTCCAGCCAGCAGACTATTCCTTTATAAATCTCAAATGCCCTTGACTTTCTTATGCCACAATTAACCTTTAAAATGACTCTGAAGCACAGTGATATTTCTTTAAAAATAAAAAAGAAACCTTATTCTTATTTTCATTCTTTGATTCCAATAGGTACTTGAGAAATATTTTTGGACTAAATCCCTTAATTGAGCATTAATGATTTACTTTGAGGTGAAGGGTAGAAAAAATAAAAACATATACACTTCTTATTTGGCTATAAACGAATCAAGATCATGTTTCCAACATATATATATAACATTCTTTTTCCTCAAAGACTTTAATCTATTGACTTAAATAAACTCAGTCTATTTTTCCCAACATGGACAATAATTTTCAGTGTCAAATAATATCTTAGTATAATTTCTATATTTCTAGTTAGCCTACAATTTTACAATGCATGGGCAAGGATTTGTTGCCAATGTCATATGAGATGACAAACATAATATAAAGTGCATAAAACATAGACTCATTTTAATTTCTTTTTTTGATTGCAAGGCAAAGGTTTTCTTCCATTCTCTGGCAATTCCCTGTATATAACATAGAAGTTCTGCAGCTCACTAAATAAAAGAACAAGATCAGGAACCCAGTTAGTTACTTTGTTTTATCTCTTTTGTCAGTTATTCTTCCATGTAGTAGCCACAGCACTTGGGATATGTAATATAGGAATGGCAAAGATACAGACAAAACAGGGTATAAACAGGATTTCCTGTTTATGCTTTGAAACAGGATATTTCACTCTAGGAAGAAATTTTCACCACAGAGGAGTCATGGAAAAGTTAAATATAAAATGCAATAAGAATTACCTAAATGGATTTCAAAAAGTGTAACTATAAAAGAGGATGGACCTGTGGGGTGTAAGTAGAAAATACTTTCATTCACTTTCTTTTGGACCATTTAACCCACACTGTGGTTAATTCCTTCCCTGCCCCTGGGCAGGACCCATGATTTTGTTTTGTTTGTGGTGGTGGTGGTGGGGTCATTCAGATAATAAATAATTCTCTGTTCACTGTAGTTATGTACAAAAATCCCAGTTTTGTAATCATCATATACAGTCCTGTGTAAGGATAAAACACTTCATCCTTCATTTAAAGTTAACGCTTCTTCCCTTTCCCAAAGCTCAAGTCTGTTGCTGGCTTGAAGACTGTAGTAGGAAAGGGGAACATGGTAGATTTCCTATATATGCTTCCAGTTAGTGTTTCTACTGCTCTGTCTCTATGAATTCGACTATCTGAGACCCCAAGATTTGAAATGAGGAAAAGAAGAAAAATAAAAGGAAAGAAATGGTCTCCATTAACTGTTACCAATCAGTCATTGGTTGGATTTCTCTGACTATGGTAGGTGTGGGTTCTTTCTACACACCCTTCCCCGCTAAACCTTTGTGGTAGACCTCATGTTTGCAGTTCCTTTAGGCCAATTTCTTTGGACACGTCACTTTGACTGGTCACTTAATACTTCACCCTTTGATAAGAGTCCTCTCGTGTTTTTTCTTTTTTTCTCCTGGAGTATGTTTCTTCATCAAGTCAGCCTTCTTGGGTAGGATAGAAGATTATCACAGAATAACTTGTTCTCTCTAGTTCCTTCTGGGTCTCAGTCTCTCATGGACCATATGAAAAATTATGCATCCCCTGCTCCTACAAATTCTGGGGAATAAAGACTACCATATATTACTCCACCAGGAGAGCAGCTGGATAGTGGCAATCAGTCACCTTTGGCAAAATCTCTGTTTGGAACTTTTCCTCTGTTTGACCTTAACGGTACTGAAAAAATAGAAGGAAAGTTCTTTCATAATGCATCAATTTGAGGGGACTAATTCTCTGCATATGAGGAAAGAAAATAGAAGTGCTTTCTAGTATGAACATTTTATTATGAGGTATCTGAAAAACAAAAATCCACACTACAGAAGAGAACCAGGTATTTTATGGTTCCCTTCACAATTGTGTAATGTCTCATGTTACAAGACCTTCAAGTCCAAAGAATAAAACATACCAACCATCTTTCACTGAGTGTTCCCAATAGTATTGTCTGCATCATTCACGTCAATACTCACAGGAGAAAAAGGTTATTCTGTCAAAGAGACCTTGTGTTTTGTGTGTGCCAAATGTGAAGCATGTTTTGCTTTAAGGCATGCCCATCAAGGTTTCAGTTAAACTGTTTGAAATTGGATATATAGTTATGCTGGTCAGGGAAAATATTCCACAGATATTATTTAAGTAAACACTGTAAATTGCTTAAAATTTGCTATCTAAAACTATTCTCTTAAGTAAAAGCACACATTTGCAGAGTTCTTCGTGTTTTTGAGTTAAAAGATTCATATTCTATTTAATTAATTTGATTCGTTCCTAGGGAACACCAATGAAGTTGATAATAAGGAATCTAAAGGAGGATGCAAAGCATGACCAATAAAAGACTGACTACCTAGAATTCTGGCTCAGCCATATGCAAACTAAGAAACTTAACCTCTTTGAGCCTTATGTACCTCATTTAAAAGACAAGTAGAATAAGATTATTTCATTGTGTTGTAGTGAAAATTAAATAATATAAATGCAAAGATCTTGAAATTTGAAAGCATTCTATAACTGGCAGCTATCATCATCATCATCATTATCATAATTTTAGAGGTTCATTAAGAAAAGGTTCTGGATTGTGTCTATTTTTTTAATCTATCTATATCTATCTATCTATCTATCTATCATAATCATCATCTATCTAACATCATCTATCAATCTATTTCTAATAAAGAGGACAATTAATATGAAACTAGAATAAAGGTCAATTAATAATTGTCTGGAGAACTGCATTTGTGTAATTTCGAAGTGTAAGGTTAAGAAATGCTTAAAGAACACTGAACAATAGTCTACATAATTATATTTTTTGGAAAATAGAATAGGGACAGAGAGAAAAATTGTAGAAGAAGCTATCAGGATTTGAAAAGTACATATTTATCAAACAAATTGATATTTAAGAGTTTTTAAAACTCTCCTGAAATAGTGATAATTTTTATGTCAGGATACCTGACACCTATTTTCCTTATACTTAGAGGTCTGGGTGACCATATATAGCTTTTCATTAACCACATTCCTACTCAGTTGATGTCCAATGTCCAAAGCAGCAGCTTCAAGGAAATGGAGACCAAGCCAAGCTTTTACTTAAAAAATAAACTTATTTTTTGACTAGTTCTGTTTAGACTTCATCATACATATTTCTTGCCATGGCACAAAAGTTTTTGAATTTTTTAAATACAATTTTGAGAAAAATTGATTAATTTACTTTTTAAGTAATAATTATAGTCTTTAACATTATTAAGAAAACAAAAATAAAAAAAAATCATAGTCCATTTCTGATTGTGTTATACGGGCTTCTTTAACTAAATGCCCCCATAGTTCAGAATCATAATCAATATTATTATTTGAGAAAAGAAAATAAATTTTCCAAAAGCATGATTATATGTGCTTATTAAGGAAGGAAAAGCAAAAATTAGTGATTCCAGATCTGAACGTGAAGAACTTGTATTTAACTTTACATTTTTTTTTCTTCCACGTTTTTATTGTATTAGTTCATTTGTTAGGTTTTCTAGTAATATAATACATTTTAAAAATGCTTTAATTTTTGCCAATTTGTCAGTAAGTAGTAGATAAATGTCTACTCCAAGTTAACCTTTTTAACAAAAAAGAAAAGCAATTATTACTTTATTTTGAGTCAAACATAGAAGTCAGAATATTTTACATAACAAAATTATCAAGTATTTAATAATTTTTTTTGCATTTGATTCTCCTTATATGTATAAGATCCACTTTCAAACTTTATATAAGTATAGTTTATCTATAGATATCATATTTTATGAAATTTTAAATGTATTTTCAATGTATGGTGAGTATTTTTAGGGATTTGTACTTAAATTTACTGGAATTTCTTGTGAAATAATTCCATACAGAAGAAACTTACTGAACAACTTGGCTATAATTCTCTTCTGACCATAAAAACATTGAGAAAATTAGCTCCCTTAAAATATTATTTTGATATGGACAAGAATATTCAAATGTTCTATGATTATACTAAGAATATATTACTTTTCCCAATTTCTTATAGATAATCTATTAATTAAAGATTTTTGCCCAAAGGAGTTGATTTTACCCAAGCAGTTGAAAAGTTTAGAACATTCCATGATTTTCTGAAAGTATTTCCAGAATGTTATCATTCTGACAGGATGATACATGATAGGTGGAGAGTTAGTTAATATTATGAAAGTCTTAACAACTGAGACACTTAGTGGAGGATTATGTTCTCTTTCTTCAGAATGTTTCTTACATTGACCATTGATCATTGACGGACTGTTTAGAAAAGCACCACCATTTGATTGTTTCTTGGGTGTAAACCTGTATGAAACTTGATCAAATAGTCCACTTTGAATCTGTGCAGTTTGGTGTACTTCAATTACACATCACTAAAGTTAAGGAAAAAATTAAAGAACCACCAAGTATAAAATAAAAAAGATTGAAGACGGTGTGAAGAAAGATGCACCTATCTTATCTGCCCAAACTGAGTATCAGATTAGAGGAGGAGAAGGAATTAGGAAGCGAGATTTTGAAGAAGCAAGTAGTTAAGAAAAACCTGATCTTCCTGCCTTTATTAATTTCTGGGGCTGTGGACAGTAAAAGGGAGAATTGGAATAAAATAGTAATTTAAGTTGTGGGTATTGAGGGAGAATAGGACCCTGAGATTTTGCTTCCCGGCTAGAATATGAAGACAGAAGCCTTGCAGACATGTTCAGCAAAACTTACACAAGGGAAGAGCAAATAGAATGGAAGCATAATGCTTCTAGAAGTTTTTCTTATCTGGAGAATGGCATGGATTAGACACAAATGTTTCTGTGTGACCAAGGAACAAACATATTGGGAGAAGAAGATGGATAAATTAGAGATGTGCTGTGTCAGTGCTTTGGCAGAAGTCACATGTAAACACAACTGAAATATCAGAGAGGTCAGTAAGAATTCCAAATATGTGACTACAAAACTGATTGCCAAGCATCAGAACCAGTGCCAGACACCAGGAGAATGGACTACAAACCTTATCAGCCAGGGATTCCAGCAGGAAACACCTACAGACCACATGCGCCTCAGAGTCTTCCAGACCTCCCTGCATGTGTGATGGACTAGAAGCCTTAACTTCGACCAAGATGGCAGAGGAGGGAGGAGAGAATCCTTATTTTGAGCATTGTTTAAACTTGAATTTTCTTAAAATACTAAATAATCTCTTTATCCAAAATAAATAAATAAATAAATAAATAATCAATAAATTTTCACTATTGTGGTGAGTTCCATATAGAGACAAAAAAACAGGATCATTCCCGAATTTTGTGGACAATTTTAACTATGAAAATTCATACGAACAATTATTTGATGTTGGAAAGAATTTCTATTGGAAAATAGGACAAGCAAAACAGAGAGCAGAATGAAAGAAACAAACACGTAAACAAAACAAATCCTTACAGGTGTAGACACCAGAATAGCAGTTTTGTTACCTATAGCTGTATTAAGCTATACATCGTAACACTTTAGGTTTCCCAGCAGTGTTCTATCTTCCCTTCCTACGTTTGTAGCTTCAGTTGTGTGAAACTATATTGGGCACCAAATATTATACCTTAATTTGTTTGTAGTAAGGAAATGAAAAGAAAAAATATTGTATACAGTATTTCCATTTTATAAAAACTACCAGAAATTAAATTAGGAAGGGAATGAGCAAATTAAGTGAAAGGGTTGTTTGAGAAATTTATCTCAAGTATCCATTAGAAATTTTAATAAATATTTTGGAAGTAGTAATATTAAGTAATAAATACTGGTTTTCATTTTTGTATTCATATGAATATGCAATGTTACAAGGGTTCATATATGTGGTTCTGTCTCTTATTCTCCCTCTCTTTCTATATATATATATGAAGATAAATTATTTTTTAAAGCCTATATCATAATAATACATTGCATTCAAGTCTTGCCTTAATAGACTTGTTCAATATTTACCAGTGTTCTCTCAAGACTTTTTTGTATATCAACTAAATAAAAATCTAAAATATTTTAATAAAATGAAACTAACATAACAGTATTTTAAGAAATATATACCACAGTGTGAATTCCATGCTTCATTTTTTAAATTTTATTTTAATTTATAATTAAATTTTATTTTTAAAGATACTTTAGATTACATAAATATTACATAAAAAATATAAGGGAGTCCCATATGGCCCACTCTCTCCTCCTCCCACATTTTCTCATATTAACAACATCCTTCATTAGTGTGGTACATTTGTTACAGTTGATGAACCCATATTGAAGCATTGCTACTAACCATGGACTACAGTTTACATTAAAGTTTACACTCTGCCCCGCACAATTTTATATGTTATGACAAAATATACAACGGCCTGTGTCCATCACTGCAAAGTCATGCAGGACAATTCCAATGTCCTGAAAATGCCCCCAAGTTATACCTATTCTTCTCTCTCTCTCCCCTCAGAACCTCTGGTGGCCACTGTCTTTATACCAGTGATAAAGGCTCTTCCATTGCTAGAATAATAATAAGTCTTCTTTGGTCCATTGATCATTCCTCAATCATTTCTTTAAATCAAAGATGAGAAATTAGCTAAATATGTGCCCTTTTATGCTAGAACTTTTTTTTACATAACCCTAGATTAGTTCTCTTGAAATTTGCAGTTTCTTATGTTTTCCCATTACTACATTTAAGAAGCTTTAAAGCAGCTTGGTGTTCTCTTAAATCATTCTGTCACTCAAGATCTACCATTAATTTCTCACATTTTATCCATTGTTGTGCAGTCTTTTCAATATAATAAGTCCTTGGGAAATTCATACTCAAATGTCTCCGTTTCTGTGTTTTTCTCATCTAATATAAATGTTTTTTGAAATGTGCCATTTAAATAGCTAGACTAAAGTTCTGACATGTTGAAATTTTGATAATGACTAAAAAAATAGATACTTATATAAAGAATTCTTCTTCACTGTGTACAGGTAGAGAAAATCAAGAAATCATTGAACCACTCAAATTTCAACAAGTGCATTGCACTATTTCAAAATTAAATCATCAAAATCTTTCTATAAAGCACATTATCAATGTTACTCTTTTCTTGCCAGAACTTCTCCCTTCTTTACGATGATGGAGAGGAAGAGTTATTTTGATTATCACTATAAAGCATTTAAATATGATTTTAAAATTTCTTTACCTGTGTTATTCTTTTGCTCAATGGGATCTGAACAGATTTTCCCAATAGCAGAAATATAGGTTCCTGTCTTTAAAATATGAAAAATATAACCTAATACATGCTGAACACTCACCAAAAGTGTCAAGAAACATGGGCTGGAGAGTTATATGTTTGTTATGGAGGGATACTAGAGAAATAGATCAGAAAGGCTTGATTTTGTGTTAGTGTACCATGGTCTAATGTCATTCCAGAGATATTCAGTTTTGACCTGACTTTCCTCTGTCTATAACATTTAGGTACGGCTCTGCTTTTATTGGGGGCACATAAAGGGCAGGGGATCTTTTAATCATTTATGTGGTTGACTCATAATAGGTGTTCCATAAATGTTGAGTAATGACTAAATGGATGCTGGAATGCAGGGAGGCAGAGCCATTACTGAAGGGTCATGATCTAGGAGTGGTGCGATCGCTTGTTCACCTGGGGTGGACAGGGTCACTGAAGGCAAAGTGTTTCACGATCTTTCTTGTGGTCAGCACAGTTTTAGAATTGAACATTAAATTGGGAGTATTGAATGAGGGCTTTCTTTCTGCTTTGCACTCTGCTAGGCCATTAACGTGGTATTTCAATCACCTCTACGGCCATATTAAGTAATGATGTTACTCCCTAATTTACCAATGAGAAAATGAGGTTAAGAGTAGTGGTGAAGGAAGGGTCATGCTCATTCTACTATGCTCATTCTGCTTCCATTATGTGGTACATCCATTTGTGGGAATCTATTTGCTAAGCGGTAGGTAGCTTCTGTATCTTTCTTCAGGGAAAGAGCTTTGTCATTAATGACATGAATAATATAATTACTTATATACTGCTGACTATTTATAAATCATTTTCCTATGCTTTTCATATACATTATCTCAAATTATATAACAACTCTATTACATATGATGAAAATCCGGCCCCAAATATGAAGAGAATTGGCCAAATTTATTTGTTGATAGAAGATAATGGACTTACACTAATTTTCTAGGTCAAATCGAGTCCTCTTTCTATGATAGCAAAATAATTATAATAATTAATTAATAATTTATACAATAATTAAACCATTAATTGCAGGTTTTCTTTTTATTAATTGTTCTCATTTCAAAATAATCTAGGATAATCCTAAGCATGACTACTGACTTTATGCTTGATTTCCTTTCTCACCTCCCCTACTCCCTTCCCAGATATATTATCGAATATGGCTCAATAGCTTGGTTAATAGCCATTAGCAGAAGGCAATAATTCAGAATATTTGTTAAATTACTATTTTTGCTTAAGTAATTATTTATACTTATGAGTCTCTACAACTGTGAAGGTTTACAAAAGTGGATATGTAAATTGCAAACTGTATTTTTTTAAGACAAGCTAATTGACAGAACTAAGTGAATGTAATTCACTAAAGACACCATTTAGGACAAAATGATTAGAGTTGACACAAAATGTAACACATCCATTTTTTTGTAGCTGTTTCCTACATACACCTATTAACCTTAAGTGCTTAGGTACGAAAATATGTAATTAAAATAGGAAAGAAAAAAGTGAAATAAAATCAGAAAGGATTAAATGTAAAATACTTGTATATACACATTTCATTAAGAGCCTACTATGTGCCAGGCTGTGATGCTAATATTCATGAAATTTCATAACATCCTCAAAATGTAGATATTTTAATATTTTAGAAGTGATGAAACTGAATCCCATTGAAGTTATGTGACTTTCCCAGTGCCTTCTAGATGGTAATTATTGGAGCAGATATTCAAATCTAGGTTTTCTGATGTGCAAGTCTATCTTCATTGTGTTACATCATATTTTATTACATAATGAAAATATTTTATAGACTATTTTTCTCTTATTCACCCAAAAATTGTGGATAATTTTGAATCTAAGTATTTTCTTCTTTTACCCTCTTCTTGAATATAAGCTCTTATTTGTTCTTTACCTTGAGTACGAGAGTTAATATGCCTGTACTTTCTTTTGTACTTTTTTTTTTTGCCATAAACTGTTCTGTGATATTTCATAAAACTGCTTTCTAACAAAACTAAATTATACTGAATAGGCAAAACAAATTTATTTTGTCTCTTGCAGAAGAATATGCAGTAAATACTGATGAAATTACTAGACTTGTCAACTGACTGCTGAGTAAATATGTGAGATATTCATGCCATTTTCTCTCTGAAAGTAGCATTTCTCGTTGATTTACGATTAAGTATATCACTAATAAGAAACCACCAAATGAAAACACCTGAGTTAATAATTTAAGAAAATATTCAAAAGGAAAATAAAACTTAATATAAAGTCACTGAAGCCTCACAATTAATGTAGTCATGGCTGGATAAATTTAAAATAGAGAACACATGCACATTTTATTGTTTTACTTGAGGTGATGCAGGGTGCATGATACTGAGAAATAGAGGCTTCTGGGGGAAAGATAGATTTCACACTCGAGTGGCTTTTTGCAAATTGAAACTGGTGCTTCCTTCTGTCAGAAAATTCTGGCCCTAAAGGTTTATCCTTGTAAAAAATATTCCCTAATATCTCTTGATTTTGAGTTCAGATTCCTACAGAGAAATTAAAGGTGTATTTGCAAAAATTTATTTATTTTCTTAATTTTAATCTTTAAATATTTAGAGTAATTCTGAAGCCAGTATCAAGGAATGATTTTTTGTGTGTGTGTGTAAACTGAGACAAATATGTTCCTACCTGCCAGTGATCAGCAAGAAGAGACCCTCTTCTTGTAAATCTTGCCTTGAAGAATTAATTTTAGTATTTCTGCTTCTATCCTTTAGGAAATATGCATAACAAGCCTGCTGCACTTAATAGCATTTCATATAACTAATCACTGACATTGTAATAGAAGCTAAAATTAAATTTGAAGCAGTAAACAAACTGATCATTCTTACATAAGTATTTTTCATATAGTAGAATATCTTGATAATGAAATATTTTGAACTTGAAATCTTATGTCTTAGTAGAAAGAATATGGTTGAGCAATATGAATTTATAGTTAATGTTGCAAAACTAGTTTATATAAAATGAATAGAATTTTGGGATCTGATCTTCATCTTCAAATTCTATTGGTGCTCAGAAAGTCATTTCCTTGGGTTATTTTTCCTACAGTGGAAAGAGCAAGGGAAGAAAGGAGCAATGGAGAAAGAATATATACTAATTAATAAGACGTTTTATTTAAAGAAAAAACTGCTCACTGTTTGCAGAACCACTGTTCTAAATCCTTCTTGACCTGCTCTTATCCCAACCCTCTTTATGAAGTGATAGTACTGTGGTATGTATAAACTGAATCTCAAGGGGAAAAAATGCTCTTTTCCTCACTGTTTTTGCACACCTCCAGAGCTTTTAAACTTCAAGGGTCTGAACTCCAAACGTCCCATTATCTTTTTTCCCCTCTCAATCTCAAAACTTTAAGGACCATCTCCATGTATTGGGTTTTTCCCATCCCCTTATGGCAATTGGAGGAGATTTAGTGACTCATTCAGTTAAGATAATCATTTAACAATGTATTATTATCTCAGATAACATATTTCCAATTTAATATTAATTTTTAGTGGGAAATTGTAGTGACAATTAGTCAATAGTGAAAAATTCAAGGTGTAGATTCTTTCCTTATTCTCAAAACACATTGCAGGTAGACGTAGGTGAGGATTTTGTATAAGCAGTCTTGCATTTTTAAAATGTTAAGAAATAAACAATCTACCAAATAACAAATTATGAAGGCAAATTTCAAAGTAAACGAAGTTATATCTTGCCAAACTTTCCCCTCCTTTTAGGTATCAACTCCCAACAATGTCTTCTCTAAACTGTCCAATACTCTTCCAAGGTCTTCACGCTTGATATTACACCCTGACTGCACTCAGCTATTCTGAACTCCTCCATGTAGACCTTGTTTATTCCTCAGCCTCTTTCCTACCCTCATGTCCAAGGCCTGGTTGCTACCATATTCCAAAGCAATGGAAAAGACTTGTGGGACAGGCAGAGCCCGTCATAGATTAGGCAATCAGGTCCATTTGAGCCAAAGCAGCAGAGCAGAGTTAGGTGAGATTTAGTGGGTGGTAGGCAATGGCAATTATGCCTGTCAGAATAATAGTCACATTCAGGTAATTCAATACCAGAGAGAATGTTGAAAGACAATGAATGTGCAAGCAGGGGTGTCTTAGGAATAAAGTATTTTCTGCACCATTTCAGTACCCTGTGTTACAACTTTTCTAGCATTTACTACACTTCAGCATAATTACTGGATTACTCATTTATCTATTTCACAAAATAATGAATTCCTTCAGTTCATGGACTGTGACTTTGGAATTGCATCCCTAGTACTTATCACATAATAATATAAAATGCATACATGTTCAATTTTTACAAAGAAATTATTGTTTTTTTAAAGCTTCTTCTGCTGGAAAAATTCTTTTATTCTGGGCTCTTCAGAGCCATGTCTTGGTTTTCCACCTGGAGAACTGGCTTAGTACCACAAATGTTCATAGCTATGTATCATCCCTCATACTATGTGCATGTTGAGGATGAGGGGACCTGGGAGGAAAAGAAACTCAGTTAACATTTGGTAATTATTTCAAGTTAGATAAAGAAACTCGGGTACTGCCTAGAGCCTTCTTTTTCCAACAGCTTTATAGGCATATAATACCCTGAATTAAATAACTTTCAAAATAAAATAGAGTGGTTTCTGTTTTCTGCAGAAGAATTGGACACAAGATTAAGATTATGGTCTGTCAGAATGACCACTTTATATTTCCCTACTTCTTTTTATCCTTAATGACTAAATTGTTCTCCATGCACCTGAGCAGGAAAGGTTTCACTCAGTAGACATGGGCTGCTCAGACCTTACAGAGTCCAAAGAAAGACTTGTCTTTAGGACTGACTCTTGACTGGCTTCTGGGAAAAAACTTCTGAGCCCTTGGAATATTCTCTCCGATAAGAGTGATATGGGTGCCTGAGTGTTTTGTACTTCCTCCTTTTCCCTCTATCCACCCTTTCCCCCTCCTCCTCTCCTTCTCTTCCAACTTTCATGGATAGTCCACTCATTGAAAATATACTAGGTTTGATAGCACATTAAAATCATATCATCTGAGGGAGGAGCCAAGATGGCACCAGAGTGAGGAGCTCCTGGAGTCTGCTCGTGCTTCAGGGCAGATGATAATCACTCAGAGCTACCTAGAACACCTGTTTGGGGCCCCAGGACACCAGAAGAGTATCCTGCAATATTTCTGGAAAGCATGGAAGGAGGAGACTGCCCATCTGCAGAGAGAATTCATGAGTAGAGCCCTCCATGACGTGGAGGTCGGTACCCATGGTGCAAACCGCCTTGGGAGCTGTTCCGTGGCTAGAGTTGGAAGCTCTCTTTCCCAAAAAACGGAGTAGGAAGGAACGGTGTGGCATCGATTTCAGCTAATGATTGGTGAATTCGGTGGGTTAAAGTATAATCCTAGGAACAACTCCAGATCAGAAGGAGGCTGGTAGCCACCATTTTGGCTCCACCCCTGGCCTGAGGGGAAGCAGGGCTGATTGAAAATCACAGTGCTGGTAAGGACCTGCTTCTTTCCACCCAGGTAAGATTACAGGTCTAGCCTAAAACTCAGCCCCACCTCTGGCAGGGAGGAAGCTGGGGGGACCTGCACAACCTCTCTGGGAAACTGCAAGCCACGCCACAGAGGCCAATGCCCATTCTGCTCTAGCCGCGCAAGCTGCCTCAGGAGCTATTCTGTGGCTGGAGTTAGAAGCTCCATTTCCAATAAACGGGGGAGGAAGGGACAGTTGTCTACTGACCTCAGCTACTGATTTGTGGACTTGGCTGGCTAAGGTATAATCCTAGAAACAGCTAGGGTTTGATCCTGTCCAGGTTGGAAGGAGTCCTGTAGCCACCATTTTGATTCTGCCCCCCGCACGAGGGGGAAGCCCGGCTGACTGAAAAGCCAGTGAAGTTAGGGACTGGCTTCTTTCCACTAAGATTGGACTGCAGCCCTAGATTAGGCTCCAGCCCCACCTCCAGCAGGGAGGAAGCTGGCAGGACATGCACCAGGCTCTATAGGCAACTGCAAGTGCTCTCCACTGGCACAGACTGAATAGTCAGTTACCTGGGGCTGCATGCCAGCACCCCAGTAGGACAGGAGAGGTACTGGGTATCCTCGGCCAGCAGGAGTTTTCAGCCCACATGAACTGGTTTGTTGAATGCTTTCAAGTCCATCTCCACCTCTATCCTCCCATAGGATAGGAGGGGGCTGGTGCTCCCTCAGCCTCTCAGGGCAACTGCAGGCATTTTCTGCCTGCACAAACCTGACCGTTGGGAACCTGTGGTTCCACCCCTATCCCCAATAGGACAACAAATGGAATGTGTTTGCCCAGTCTCTGGGTAACTGCAGCTGCTTTTAGCCCACACATCCTGGACTGGTGAGTACTTGTGGGTCCACCCCCACCCCCCAACAGGAAAGGAGGGGGCTGGTGTTTCCACAGCCTTTCTGAGCAATGACAGATTTTTGGCCTGCAGGGACTGGACTGTTGGATGCCTATGGATCCACCCCCACCCCTAATAGGATAGCAGGGAGCTGGTGTCTTCATAGCCAATCCGGACAATGCGGGTACTTTCGGCCTACAGGGACTGATCTTTTGGGTGTCTGTGGATTCAACCCCATGCCTTAATAAGATAGGAGGGGCCTGGTGTTTCCTCAGCCTCTCCAGGCAATAGCAAGTATTCTCGGCCTAAAGGGACTGAACTGTTGGGCACCTGTAGAACCACCCCCACCACCCAATAGGATAGGGGCTGGTGCTTCCTCAGCCACTTTGGGCAATGGTGGGTACTTTCAGCCTACAGGGACTGAATTGTTGGGCATCAGTGGTTCCATTTCCACCCCTAAAGGGCAGAAGGCACAGTACTCCCTCAGCTTCTCAGGGCAACTGCAGGTGTATTTGGCCCACACAGATTAGATTGTTGGGCACTCAAGTGGGTCAATTCCCCCAGGGCAGGGAGGGTGCCTGGTGCTATGTCAGTTTACCTGAGTAACTGTGGTCATTTTGGACCCACACGGCATAGATTGCTGCCCACAACTCTAGCTCCATCCCTGCCCAAGGTAGGGGAGGAAGGTGCGAAGCTTTATCAGTCTCTCCAGACAACTACAGACAGTCTTGTCCTGCCCAGCTTGGATTATTATACACGGCCACAGCTCTATCCCTACCCCTGACAGAGGAGAAAGGTGGGAGAAGTTTCATCAATTCCTGGGGCAACATGGGCAGCTTCAACCTCCATAGCTTACAGCACCAACTACATCCTTGGCTCCTACTACACAACCAGCAAGGGAGAAATGGCAGCAAAGCCCTAAACTAAAGGGAGAAACTGCACCCAAAATAAATAACTTTAGCAAGCCAGATGCGAAAACACCAACAAAAAATTACAAGCCATACCAAGAGATAGGAAGATATGGCCCAGTTAAAGGAATAAAAGAAGTCTGAAAATGACATAAAGGAGTTGAGACAACTAATCATAGATGTTCAAACAAATCTCCTTAATAAATTCAATGAGATGGCTAAAGAGATTAAGGATATTAAGAAGATATTGGATGAGCACAAAGAACATTTTGAAAGCATACATAGAAAAATACATAGATGTTACAAGAATGAAAGGTGCAATAAATGAAATTAAAAATACACTGGAGGCATAACAGCAGATTTGAGGGAGCAGAAGACAGGATTGATGAGTTCAAAGACATGGCCTCTGAAAGCGAACATACAAAAGAACAGATGAAGAAAAGAATAGAAAAAATTGAACAGGGTCTCAGGGAACTAAGTGACAGCAAGAGACTTGCAAACATATGTGTCATGGGTATCCCAGAAGGAGAAGAGAAGGGAAAAGGAGCAGAAGGAATATTTGAAGAAATAATGGTAGAAAATTTTCCAACACTATTGAAAGACATAGATATCCGTGTCCAAGAAGCACAACGTACTCCCATCCGAATAAATCCGAATAGACCAACTATGAGAAACATGCTAATCAGAATGTCAAATGCCAAAGACAAAGAGAGAATTCTGAGAGCAGCAAGAGAAAAGCAATGTATAACCTATAAGGGATACCCAATAAGATTAAGTGCCGATTTCCCATCAGAAACCATGGAGGCAAGAAGACAGTGGTATGATATATTTAATATACTGCAAGAGAAAAACTGCCACCCAAGAATTTTATATCCAGCAAGATTATCTTTCAAAAATGAGGGTGAGTTTAGAATATTCACAGATAAGCAGAAACTGCAAGAATTTATAACAAAAAAGGCCAGCTTTGCAGGAAATACTAAAGGGAGGGTTACAGCCTGAAAAGAAAAGACAGGAGAGAGAGGCTTGGAAGAGAGTCTAGAAATGATGATGGTATCAGTAACAGTAATTATGAGTGTCAAAAATAAAATGACAAAACGCAAAGATCAAAAAATGAGAAATACAAATGGCCAAAAAGCACATGAAAAAATCTTCCATATCACTAGCTATTAGGGAAATGCAAATTAAAACAACAATAAGTTATCATCTAACACTGCAAAGAATGGGCATTATTTAAAAAACAGACAACAATAAGTGCTGGAGAGGATGTGGAGAAATAGGAACACTCCTTTACTGTTGGTGGGAGTGTAAAATGGTGCAGCCTCTATGGAAGTCAGTTTGGCAGTTCCTCAAGAAGCTAAATACAGACCTGCCATATGATCCAGCAATTCCTCTGCTAGGAATATATCCAGAAGAACTAAAAACAATGACACACACAGACTTCTGCACACTGATGTTCATAGCAGTGTTAGTCACAATTGCCAAAAGGTGGAAACAACCCAAGTGTCCATCATCCAATGAATGGATAAACAAAATGTGGTATATACATATGATGGAATACTATGCTGCAGCAAGAATAAATGAAATTGGGACACATGTGATAACATGAATGAATCTTGAAAACACTATACTAAGCGAAGTAAGCCAGACACAAAAGGACAAATATTGCATAGTCTCATTAATATGAACTAAATATGAAGAATAAACACCTTGAGTTAAAACTCGAGTATAGGTTGCTAGGAGATAAGAGGAGGGTTGAGAAGAAATACTGATGCCTAATGTATGTAGAAGCTTTAATTAACTTGACTGTAAAAGTGTGGAACTGGATGGAGTTGATGGTAACACATTATAGTGAGTAGCAACTGGTTTATAAATGGGATTGTGGCTGTAAAGGGTAGTCTGAGGAAGTAAATGTCAACTGAAAGAAAGCTAAAGAATAATCTAGGGACTGAATAACACAGTGAACCCAGAGGTGGATGAGAATTGTGGTTGAGGGTACAAATGCAAGAGTGTCCTTCTGTGAGCTGGAGCAGATGTATATCACTATTGCAGAGTGGTGGGAATGTGGAGAAGCATGGGAAAACTACAATTGGTGTGACCTATAGACTGTGGTTAACAGCAATACTATAGTATTCTTGCATCAATGCTAAAGATGTACTGTGTTGATAATGGAGGTGTATTGAAAAAGTGTGTCAGATGTATGCTATGGACCACAGTTGGTGGTAATAGTCTGATGATATTATCTCATAATCTGTAACAAATATTCCAGCACGGTATATTGTGTTGGTGAAGGGGTGTTGTATGGGAATTCTACACGTGTGTATGATTTTGTTTTGCCAGTTCACAACCTCTGAAATAATATTTGTTTTTTAAAAAATAGGGTAGGTTGAGGGAAAAATACACCAAATGTAAGATAAGGACTATAGTTAGTAGCAATATTTTGATGATGCTCTTGCATAGTTTGTAACAAATGTTTCACAACAATGCAAAGTGTTGGTGGAGGGGTGATGTATGAGACCCCGGTATGATGTTATGTCTGTTTACTTTGTAAGTTCACAATCTTTACTATACAGTTATTGTTTATGCAAGTCATGTATGAATGATATACTTCAATAAAAATATATTTAAGAAAATCATATCATCTATGTTACACAAAGATCCTTTTGCATCTTTCCAAAATTGAAGTTTCATTACATCAGCCAAATTTGTCTTCATAAAAAAAAATCTTGTCACATGCTAATATTTGAGTTTGTGAGATAATTGATAGGTTATTTTCTCTTTTACTGCATTTGCTCTCTGATAATCTTGTTTGAAACATTTCCCATAAATTTCCATCTTTAAAAAACTGAATGTTAGAAGAAATCTGGGGATTTATACTGTTAAAAAACTTTGATATCTTTTTAAATGTCATAGAATAAAACATGAAATTTAAAGTCCATGTTTAAATTTCTAATTAAATTCCTTGAGAAATCCCTAGCTCCTGCCTACTATATGGTTCACAAATATAAAACATTTGTGATTAAAATAATTTTGTTAATATTGAAAGTATGCCTGTCTCTATTTTTTCTATTCAATATTTAAGGAAAATTGATATTCAATTGATTTTACTGACTTATGTTCTATTTCCTATGTGCTTTACCTACATCTGAACCAAGTTTTCCTTTAACCTTTAGTTATATTTGGTTTCCCACATATTGTCACTCATTAAGCTGTAAACTTATCAAGGGCAAGGAGGTTGTGCTATTCAAGTGTTATCACCAATGCCTAGCAGTATATCTGTCACATAGTAGGAAGAAAATAGATGCCAAAGGAAAGAATGGATTATCACTTCTTTGTAGACTGAGTATAACCATCTACACTGCTTGATTAGCATACATTGAGAGAGAAGTGAACAACATGATTTGGTCTGAAAGCATGATGGCCAAAACATCTCATTTTTCTGGGACGGCTTTGGTGAATTTCTGTTACCCAGACCCGAATATCATGGGTACCGAGCAGCAGGAATGGAGCTGTGGTGTTTTATAAAACAGTCCTAGATTGTGCTTGGACAGTAGGTTACCCCAGGTTTCTGGTTGTGCAGTTCTCTGGCACTCTCAGAGATTCTATAACCTACTTGATACATTTTCATAGGCACTTTTCTGCTTAATTACCTGGACTGAATTGTATTGTTTGCAAACATGAACACTAATCACTGCTCTGAAAGAATATTGTATTGTGATTTCTGTTAACTTCTACATCACCCTGAACTATGAATTACTGTTACTAGAAGATGATAGAAATGTATTTGACTATGTGTGATTTATTTTTCATAAATTCTACGTCAAAGAAGTTTTACTTCTAAAGGACCTAATAGCAGTATTTTGATGTTCATTCAATAAATTTTAATCACTGTATATCTATGGTAATGCCTTATATTGTACTGTTTTTTTTCAACATTTCTTAAGTTTTTTCACATATTATTTCATTTGATAATTTTAATAACCCTAAGTAAAGTAGGCATTGCCCATGACCTCCATGCTAATTAGGGGAAATTTCAGGACTAGGCATGGGTGTCTCATTAATAATTTATGCTCTGTCTAAAAGGTTATTCTCTGCATTGCTTACTTAGGCTATCATTGGACAACAATAGAGCCTTGGCACCTACATTTGTTTCTACTTCTATTTAAAGGTCAGAAGATCTCAGAAATAGTGAGTCTCTGGGGGTTTTCAGCTTCAATGACAGGTAGCTTCTATAATTGATTAAATTATTAACTGATATTATGTCATTATCTCTAATATATGGAGGCTGTAATAACACTAGAAATGACTCATACGTATTTAGTTTTCAGTTTATAAACATCTAGAAAAGTTCAGTATTATATTTCCTGAAAATTAAAAATATATTATCTATTTTCATTTAGATCATCTTATTTTATAGCATAAGAAAGGTGGTTTTTAAATTTTGTTTATTCATATAGTCTCAAAAAAGACTGGATTCATTTCCCACTAACAATGTCCATAGGAAAGATGATGATATGACATAAAACCTCCATTAATGAGATTCACACTTATCATTAGTACAAAGTCATGATAATAAAAATACAAGTAATGGTAATAGAATTCTGGGCTTACCTCTGTATTTACTTATCCATGATAATTTGACAAGAACTTTTCCTAAGTTCTAAGCTCTACCTTTGCAAGAGTGTTTCAGTAGCATATAAATATACTTTGTAACAAATGAAAGTGTGGAAAATAGTATATGTGGGAAAACGTCAGGTTCTAGTGATATTCAATGGTCTTGTGTAAAGTCATCAAGTCAAAAGGAGTTTTTATGACTAGTTGAGATAAAATTTGGAAAACATACCAGTGATTACTCTTTATTTCTCAAGATTTCACATTTAAACTTTGAGCATCTTTTATCAGGAAAAAAACATATTTGGTGATGCTGAAGTCATATGCATACATTTCTAGATCACAATTAGGAATAATTGGTTTTCAGGGTTAGTCAGGGGCATTCAAAAGCACATTGATATTCTCCGGTCACTAAGACACGAGTGATGTATTGTGATGATAATTTCACAAATGGCATCCTAGAGTTTTCAGAGCCCTAATGCAACCTGACAGTGATTAATTATATCCAGAAGAATATGAAATATTTCATGTTATAAGATATTTTTAAGAAGTAAATCATTTCTCAAAAGTATATAACAAAAGATACCATTTATGAAAAGATGTCTAAAATCAGTCCTCACAAATTGTTTTAACAGTTAAACAGAAAAAATTTTTCAAATATTAACACTGAATTTTTTATTATTGATGTGAGTTTAACTTTTTCCAAAAGCATATTAAAACTTTCATAGATAGCATAAGAATTCTTATGTTTATACATGGTAATATCTATATGAATTCTAGTTAAACTGGGCTATCATTTAGATATTACAGGGCATTAAGACAAAGGTTAAATGGTCCATTGTAAATTTTAATTTTTGAAATATTTTATTTTAGTTTAAAGGAACTGAATGCTAAGGGATGTCATATGACAGAAAGTAAAACTCTCATTATAAAGTGAGAGAGGCACTTCAAAAGATGTTGCTGCAACTAAATTGAGCATTTTATTGTGGGGAGATCTTTATCATTCCACATTATTGAAACATAATACTCACGATTGGGTTCATTCCTTAGAAAATCAAACAACTCTAAAACAAACTAAACAATTTTCACTGACCTGTGACATGACTGGCATATGGGATACTGTGGCACAGGGATAATGATGTGGCTCTTTGTTTACTCTATCAATTAATTATACAGAAAGAACAAACACATAAAAATTCTGAAAAACTGAAGGGAGTGTTTATCTCCAAAGGAGATGGATTGGGGTAAGAATAATGTTTTCAGGGTCACTCAGATTATTGAAACTGCATATTCACTACTTCTTTCTTCTCTTATTGTGTGCCTAAAACATGTTCATCTCTTATCTGGTTCACTGATTTATAAAATGCCATCACCAAATATTCATTTAGTTTGGTCTAGACCTTTGCCCTTTCTTACTGTGAACATATCACTGAAAAACAGTAGCACACTTGCTCAGTTAGGCATTTTTACCTACACTTTTATGAGTGTAATGGATATATTTAAAACATTATGATGGGATGCAGGAGGCCACTGCATCTGAGATGGGAATGGATGATACTTGAAGGATCAGTGAGAAGGATTTGGGGTTGAGGGAGAGAAAAAAATAAAGAAAAAACATTGTGGGTGACAAAAAAATTCACAAGTCTGCTTAGAGCTGTCTATGAGGGAAGATTGCCTGTATATCACTACAGAGTAGAGGGGAAGGATATATTGCCTAATAAATTCTCTATTCCAAAAAATACATAGAGTCAAAGAGATGAAAACTGAAAAAAAAAAAAAATATATATATATATAAATAGAGTCAAAGAAAAGAAAGAAAAGAAAAAAATGTATGGGAACACAAGCAAATTAAAATATATATATATATATATACATATATAATTTTCTTAGGCAGTACTGGGGATTGAACTTGGGGTCTTGCGCATGGGAAACAGGTGCTCAAACCACTGAGCTAAATCTGCTTCCCTGGATTATATTTTGAAGAAAAACAATATTAGCTTATTCACTGACTATTAGGAGAGGTTATAAAAGCATGAGAAAATAGAATTATGATGGAAAATAAAATGCAATAATAAAAAAACTTTTCAAATAAGGAATATGGTATTTTATTTAATTCTTATTTCTCCTTATAATACTTGAATGATCTTTTAAAATTTAAGGAGCTAGTGAAAAAGGAAAATAATAATCAATATAGCTAAGAAGTTTTGACTCCTTGAGGCAATTTTAAGAAAAACATCTCCCTCACTGATACATTCTAAAAGAATGCCAACTATGGGCCTGGTTACTGTTTTTTCATACTAACTTTTAATGAATTCATTGTAAATGTATAAGAATGCCAGGAACCCAATTATATTTGTCAAAGAAAAATGCTAGTTAAATAATTCATTGTTATTCATCCATACTCTTTTTCTTTTACAACTCTTAAATCTTTTCTGAACTATGAACACATTCTTTCTGGTTTCATTAACTTTTAACATTCCTGTTATGTTAAAGAGGATTCTGTAGTGACTTCTGTGAGCTAGTTCTTTGGTGTAGGGAATATGTGTTCAAAGATTAATGTTCAGGGTGGAACTTAAGAATGATCATACATGATGAATTGTATCTGAATTAAGACAACTGAAAATAGCATGTTAGTGTAGAAGAACAGGACTAGTTCAAAAGAGAAAATCCTTTAAATAAATATCTCTTGATGATATGAACTTACTACTCCATCTAGCAGAAAGAGACTTAAATGAGCCCAACCAAACTGATGGACTGGTGAACAAACTGAGTCTTCAGAGAAAGCAAGTATCCTTAAAAGTGACAGTTACCTGTTGTCATTTCATTCTCTTTTGATCCATTGAAGTCTAACATGAGTTTTTTTAGTGTTACTTGTTTACATGCTGTGGCCATTGGGCAGTTTGATGTAATTATGAATTCCAAAAATATAATTGGATCATGCTTGTAAACTGATCTGTTAATCTGGGCATGATTAAGTTATGATTAGGGCGTTGACTGGGCCACGTTGTAAGGCATTGAGCCCCACCCCTTGGTGGGTGGGGAATCAAATATAAAAGGCAAGGCAAAGGACAGAGTTGAAGCAGTTTTTGAGAAGCAATTTTGATGTTGGAGAAAAGGCCCCAGAAGAAGAGAAGTGAGCAATTCGCCTGGTAGTCTACAGCTTACCTTGTGGAGGAACCAGAGGAGCTAAGCCAGGAGAGAAACGCCCTGGGAAGAGATGAACCCAAGAAGCCTGAACCCTGGCAAACGTCGGCAGCTGTCTTGCTCCAACACGTGGCAATGGACTTTGATGAGAGAAGAAACTTACGCTTTCTGGCCTGGTAACTGTGGACTTCTACCCCAAATAAATACCCTTTATAAAGACCAACCCATTTTTGGTATTTCACATTAGCACCCCTTTCGCTGACTAATACACATACTCTTCCATGTCATGTTATTTATTTAAAAATGAAAACATATTTGTGGAATATTGTAATAATGCTGCATCTCTGTCTCAGCCATTATGGAGCTACTTCTCTTTAAGTTTTGCCTAAATGCAACGTTATAGTCTATCTATTCTTCTTAAAATAACAGAATATGTGGAAGTTGTGGTTACTAAGGTCTAATTGCCTACAAGAATATAGTAAGTAGTTAAAGAAGCAAGTGTTAACAAATAAGCAAGTCTACGTTTTTTTGCAAGTATGATTAGCATGTGGCAGGAATATACATATTTAGAGCTGACTTTGTCATCTCCTTTTCTCAAGCTTTTAGCTGTGATTATTTTTAATGTCACTTGAAATTCACTTGGCTCACTCTTCTACTAGCTCAGGAAGAAGTTTGAAAATGTTTAATAAAGTTTCTTACTTTAGACGTCTTAGGAATATCTACTAATTAGATTTTGTCTGGAAAAATGTTGCAGAAAACATTTTAAGGCATGGGAAAATAATTAGTGCACTTTATATTATTTGAAAAGCAACATGTTTTGAAATATTAGAAAATGATCTCTTGGCATCAAAAAAGTGAAGGAACCCACACAAATGACCATTTTATGTCCATGCTGATTGATTTTAAGGAAGCAGATTCATTGGGTTGCTAGGTCAGAAGTGTGAATTTTTCTTCCCAAGTCAATTTTTGTCTCAAAATGTTGCAAGGGGATGATTTCAATAAGTTTATATATAGCCCTGGGCTGAGAGTTACAGCTCAAGGATTTGGGAGTTGAAATTTAAAGAGACTTGACACTGAATTTTTTAAGAGACTCATACTAGTCAGTGAGACCAGGAATCACTGTTAATTAAAGGATAATGAAATTGTTGCATTTCTATATATAACTGTGATATATAAACCCTTTTGAATATCAACATGGACTCTTATAAAAGAAATAAATTAATCCTCATTTTATTTTATGATTTGAAAAATCCAATTATATTTAACAAATATTTATTATGTCTCTAGTAAAAGCTAGATCCTGTGTCAAATTTTAGTATTAATTTAATCAACAAATATTTATTGAAAGGCTACCAGTGCAGGCATTGTTCAGACACTGAGAATACAAGAGTACTCAAAATAAACAAAGTTTCTGAACTTACGATGCTTAAGTACAACAATACAATTGGAAATTATGATAAATAACTGAAAGGTGACAAACATTTGAAGAGAGAGAGAGAGAGAACTATGAGTTTTAAGAAAAGGTGTTTACTCAGCAGGTGGTATTATGATCTCTCTGGGTGTCTCAGGCCAAGGCTTTCTTGAAAGTTCACTCTATCTCATGTCCAATGGGTTCTTCTCTATTCTACTTCTTTAACATCTCTGGTCTCTGAACTCTGTCCATTACTCATCCCGTTCTCATTCATCACACTTAGTCACTAGAAAAGCAACTGTTTCTTAACTACTTGTGGCCACCAGTGGAGGGCGGGTTCAACCCTTCACTCCAAATTTGGTTCGGATATAGAGACTGATGCCATCACTCATGCACCAAGAGAGTATTAAAAAGTTTATTACTCACCAAATGAGATTTCTGGGGAGAGCAGAGCAGTTCCCCAAGCAGGTCCTAAAATGGCTTGAGAGAGTCAGTTGGGCGACTGACTTGGATTTTACTGTCCTTGGGAGATGGGGTTGAGGGGAAAGGGTCCCTGCAGAGGCCCAGGATTGTGTAGCTTCAACTTCCTGCTGTATCCCCAGAGAAAAAATGTGTGGGTTTTCTTATCAGTTGCCCAGATATGGAGCAAGAGGGGAAAGGAAGGGGTGGGGTTTGAAAGTTTTCAGCAATCAAGCATCAAAAATACAGTCAAATGCTTTTTATACCTGTCTTCCTGCTTCCGGTATTGCTTTCCTAAATCTATTTTCCATGTTTCAATTGGAGTGACTATTCTGAAATTTAGATTACTTCATGTTTCTTCCTTAAAACTTCCTTACCATAAGTAAAATCCAAATGTGGCATATGAAGACCTACATTACTGTTTTCTGCTTTCATTTTCAAGTTTCTTTCACTCTTCCCTCTTTCACACTCCAGTTGTCATCCACACTAGGCTAGCTGAAGCATCCTAACATGCTTTGCTCTCACACCTCTGGATTTTTTTATGTTCCTGATGCCTGGAGAACTGTTTTTTCCCTCTGATTCCATAAAGTTTTTATTTTTTAATTTCAGGGTTTATTGAGGTATAATTTACATAAAGTAAAATTCAAGGAGATCTGACATATTATCTACTACCACAATCAATATATAGAGTGTCTCAATAACCCCAAAATGTTTTTTTTTCTGTTCCTTTGCAGTCAAACCACCACTCCCTCCCCAGCCTCTGGCAACTATTGATCTGATTTGTATTCCCATAGTTCTGCCTCTTCCACACTGTCATATGAATGGCATTTTTAAATTAAGTAGTTGTTTGTGTTTGAATTTCTTCCACTTCACGCAACGCTTTGGAGGTTAATTCACATTTTGACTATATCAGTAATTTGTTCTTTTTATTGTTGATGGTCTTAGTTTGCCAGAGTTGATATCACATTTACCACACATTGGATTGGCTTAAACAGCAGGAATTTGTTGAATCACGGGTTTAAGACTAGAAGAAGTCCAAAATCAAGGCATCGGTATGGCAATGCTTTGTTTTGAAAGTCTGTATCAATCTGATGCTGGCTGCCAGTGATGCTTGGGGTTGCTTGGCTTCTCTTCCTGCCTCCTATCACTTGGTGATGTCCTCTCCTCCTCTCCTTTTTAACTTCTGTGACTGTTGAATCCTCTTTATAAAGCCTCCAGGCATCCAGATTCAGATCCATCCTGATTTAGTTGGCCACGCTTTAACTAAAAATCACATCTTTAGGAGGTCTTATTACAATGGGGTCGCACAAACAAGAATGAGGTTTAAGATCAAGAATATGTATTTGTTAGTGTTATTTGTTAGTCTACATAATCCAACTTGCCACCCTGAGTAGGTAGTAGTATTGTATGGCTATACCACAATTTGTTTATTTATTGATCAGTTGATTGACATATGGGTTGTTTCCAGTTTGGAACAATTACAAAGTTGCTATAAACATTGGTATACAGTTCTTTCTATGTGGACATAAATTTTTGTATCTCTAGGATAAATATGTAGACTAAGTGGGATTGTACATTCTATGGTAAGTATATGTTTAAATATATAAGCAACTGAAAAATTTTCAAAGTGATTGCACAATTTTAAGTTCTCCATAGCAATGAATAAAAACTTCATCGGCTCCAAATCTTTACCAGGACTTGGTATTGTCAGTCTTTTTATATTTAGCAATTCTAGTCCTTATATAGTGTATCTCATTGTATTTTTTAGTGACAAATGATGATGAGCATCTCTTCATGAGTTTTTTTTTTGCCATTCACATGTCTTGTTGATGATGCATCTGTTTAAATATTTTGGCCATTATTTAATTGGGTTGATGGTCTTATTGTTTAATTGAATTGTAAGAGATATTTATATATTCTGGGAAAAGTCCTTTTGCTTAGATAAGGGTTTTGCAAATATTTTTCTCCCAGCCTGAGGTAGACAGTTTTTGTTTCTACCCTTTCCCCTGCAACAGTGGTCCTTTGCCTGGATCTTTTGTTCCATCCCAGTATCAGAAAGCTTTTGATTCTGTTCCACTCCAAGAGGCAGTGCATCATTCTCTGGGACCACAGGTCCTGGGTTTTCCTGCTTTTGTGGTTTACGGTTTTTTGCTTTATATGCAGGTAGGACTCATGGATTTTGTGTCTTTGGGTTAACAGAGGATGCAGGATCAAGTCATGTTGCCTTCCTTCTGTCTTTCTCATGAACACTTAATAAAGCCATGGAAAGAGCCAGGGAGTGGTTGCAGACTCCTCTTACATTTAGAATCAAGGGAATTCTAAACTGTCACTCTAGCTTACGCTTGGCCTTTAAAAAACAGTTAAAAGTCAACCTTTTCCTTCTTCCCTTATTTTATGGTGTCTACTTGTTCCTCCCTTTCTATGCCAAAGGTAAAACAGTTCTCACATATCTTATTCTTTTTAGAGGGCCTTTTCCATCTTTGGACATTCAGTTTCTTAGTTGCCTTAATCTTGCATTCTTGGTCTCAAAGTTTGTAGTTTTTGATGCTTTACAACAAAATTCCTGTTGTTGGTAAAAGAGAAGTAAGGAGAACAGGTTATGCTGTTCAGGAAATCCTATGGTTGTAAGTGGGTATGGGTAGATTATAGAGGGGATTGTGGATTGTTTGGGTCGATAAAGAAAGCTTGATGCATGTATTATATACTGCTAAAAAATAATAGGACTATTTATATAGGTTTTTGTGTAATGCCAAATCTTGATTTTACCCAGGTAAATTCAGTATTTGAAATTCTAAATCAAAAGCTCATTACAAAATTCATTCACAGTTCACTTTTTACTCATTTAAACCCCAACAAATGAAAACTAAGAAAAAGATAATGCTTTGTGGAACAGTTTGTTCTGTTGATACCTCAGGAATTTAGCTGTTATTGCACTAATCAAATAAACATATACTGAAAATTGAATTTCCATATTTCATTTATATTGCATCATATATATTAAATTTAGTAAACAGCATATATATACATATATAAAATTACAGGCATAAATTCATTAAAATGATATATTGTGTTAATTTCTTAGTAAAGTCTTATAAAATAAATGTAGTCTAAATACTGTATCAAAAGTTTATTAAACAATTCATCAACAGTTCATTTGCTACTCTTTTCTCATGCTATACAATCTTGAATCTCTGACTTCTAAGAATTCAATACTTAAAATGCCTAAAAATCTTGAATGGTTTTGAAGGATTTTTCTCATATGTTATCACCATCATGTCAGAAGTTAGGCTCAAGTACATTTTGCTGCAGTTCACAGATCCGTTTCTTTGTTTACAAAGTTGGTGAAAAACCAAATGGTTATATTAGCTTCGACAAAGGGAATAAATGTAAACTAAACGTAAGAGTTGGCACACATTTTACCTGGAAGGGAGCACAGGTCGTAAATTGTTTCTAAAAAAGATAAGAATAATAGTCAAAACAGCATTATAGTACTTTAAACAAAAAAAAGTTAGATTAGAAGGACTTGAACAGAAAACCTCTTGTCATTCCAACAGCTAACCATCTACCCGCTTCTCACTCCAGGATCTCTTTTGTACTTTATAGTTGGGAAGTATGGAGCAGCTCTTGAACATTGGGCATCTGTGTCCATGTCACATGCCATTCTACATTCATCCCAACTTTCTTCAACTTGGACTGTGTTTAACTCCTGGACTGTAGTCACCTTTGTTGGGAATGGTTTTCTCTATGAGGACATCAGTGGAGGATTGGATCTGGAGCATGTGACATTCCCTTTACTAGACTTAGATATTTTACAACAGCCTAAGCATATTCAATTTTACCAAAGTATTGGGGGGTAACTAAAGGAATGTAAAACATAGGAGGGGACTTTTTTTTTTTTAAACATGTATACTTGATATAGCAGTAATTCAAGGGAAAAAGCATACTAAACCCTTAATAGGTAGAACTTCTCAAAGGCATCTTCTGGGTTAGCTTATTTTTCATCAGATTTTCACCTGACTTGATCCAAGAGACAAACCCTACCCTCAGTATTTGACCTTTCCTCTTCCCAGCAATCCATTTTCTTTCCTCTTCTGAGCATCAGTGTTATGTATCCCAATGTCTGAATGGTTCTGTTTACCTTACTCTATAGTCTTGTGTTGAGGGAGGTTGTGTAAGCAAAGACTGGCTACAGAAGGACCATGTACAGTGAGGATTAGAAATCCATGACCAAAAGAACATTCCAGTCATGCCAAGTCTGGTTCCCTTCAACTCCTATGCTACCAAGAATAAAACATTCTTCCGAATCATCAGGTGTAACCACTTTAATTATGCAAACACGGGGGCCACAAACACACCCACACACATATACGCACCTCCAAAAGAAAAACATTAATTTTTTGTCACTATGCAGTTCTCAATCAGTGAATTTCACCTGGGGTGTGAATAGCACTGTTAAAAGACGAAATAATTTTGTGTAATATGACAAAATTTTAATTGCATTTTAATAGGATTTATTAGTTATATATCCATTTTAATATGTTTTGGAATAAAATAATAAGATCTTTTTCTACAGGACTCCAATATATCACTCTATACTAACACCTTGCATTGGTGGGGTACATTTGTTACAACTGATGAAAGCACATATTTATATTGTACCATTAACTATAGTCCATGGTTTAACTTAGGGTTCGATGTTTGAGTTGTGGAGTTCTATGGACTTTAAAAAATATTTTTTATTCTAGTTACAAATATACAACCTGAAATTTTAATGTGGTTAAAAGATTATTTTTCTAGGTGAATCTACAAAAGGATCATTGGTGGGAGAAGAGCTATGTTGGTTGAAAGAGAGTGCACAGAAAACTCACAGCCACTGGTATCCTGGAGCCTTAGTTGGAGTGGAGAGTGTTGCTACCTAACAGAAGGGGTAGTGGTAATTACCATGTTATGTTAGTGTGTATTTGGTTGCTTTTGGAAGGAGGACACCTGTAATTTCATGAAAACGAGGAGATATCTATGGATGGTGGAATTGGAGAGGTGACATCGCAAACAATGTTTTTATTAAATATATGTTTTGATTAAATTCATATCCTCTTTTTTCCACCCTAGACCAGTTGAGGTAAGATGCATCCTTCTGGACCGTGTCAACTCTATTTCATGGGACAGAGGTTTTGAAAAGTCACAAGGGGGAAGCGGGTGTGGCTCAATGGATAGAGCTCCCATTTACCATATGGGAGGCCCCGGGTTTACTTCCCAGGGCCTCCTTGTGAGGGCAGGCCGGCTGGCCTGCCCGCGTGGCGCGGTGGGCTGATGCAGCAAGACCTCACAGCAGGAAGCGGGTGTGCTCAATCGATAGGGGCCCCGTTTACCGTGCGGGAGGCCCCGGGTTTGCTTCCCGGGGCCTCCTTGGGAGAGCAGGCCTGCCCGCGGGGCGCGGTGGGCTGATGCAGCAGGACCTCACAGCAAGGGGGAGATAAGCAGACACGGAAGAAACACACAAGGAAGCACATTCTCTCCCCAGCACATCTTTTATTCTCTGCTGCAAAATCAGGATAGGAAATAATTGGCAGAAAAAGAGGAAGACTGTTGGCTCTGGGCTGCATCTTTACACTGTGCATGTACCCCAAGCTTCTGTCTCATGAATTTGTCCAACTGCAGAGATTACAGAGCCTGACTGTGTGAAAAAGGACCGACCTCTGTCAGAGTGTTAAGTGTTGTCAATGATAGATTTGGCTGTGGTGGAGCTCCCAGTGATTACATGAAGTCTCCTTCCAGTGTGGCAAGATGAGAATGAGATGCCCTGGGTAACAACTAAGATTCAGACACTGGGGCCTTTACATATACCATCCCACAGCCAAAGCAGCACTCTGTTTCTTGTTTAACCAGGAGTCTATCCCCCAAACCTCATGTTTCTCCAACATGTAGTGATGGGGTATAGCAAGGCAGCTGAATAGAGATCTTGCTCAAGAGGAACCTTGTAATGTGTTTGTATGAGTGGCTAGTGATAGGCCCTTCTAAAAGGAGAAGACATATCGTTGGTCTAGCCATGGATTCAGGTACCTGACAGGCTCTAGTGCAGAGTTGTAAAGGCTTCAGTGTTTGTTGAAAACCTAACAGATTTGGTGAGTAGGGGTAATAGGAGTGTGGAGAAAAATTACTGAAAGATTAGATTTGTGGCTCAAACCCACTAAATCCTCTAATGTTGGTTAAGTTCAAAGTTTAAAAACAAAATAATCGTAGCAATAAAGAATTAATTACCAATTCTTTTATTAAACTAAAAGTATCTAATGAAATATAAATTTATTGTTGATTATAAACGGCTGCATTCTTCTCCTTTACAACATTATTTTCTTTTTAGAAATGGCTTTATTACTTGAATTTTTTTCTTATTTTTAATTTAAGGCTTTGAAATGCATTTTTATTGTTTTCTTTTCAGTGTGTATATATATATATTTATAGTTATCTCTTATTCATTGCAAGTGGTACGAGTTTTCCCTTTGTGGTAATGATATTTAGTTTGCTTTAAAAATGAATTCATTCAAATATAAAAATGAGTCAATTAAATAAAAATATTAATTAAATACTAATGTAGGTAGATCAGGATGTGTCAAAAATTATGAAGGTTGTTTGAAAAGGCCATCAATTTGAAAAATAGTGGCTTTAGGGGAAAAAAGGTCTAATTGCAAGGTAGTCTGTGAAGAATTCTACACACAATTGGGAGAGCACATTTCCTGGTTATGCTAGTCAGATCATTATTAGGCTCTCAGGACTCTGAGTTTCAGAGGCATCCACCTACTGAAGTCTAAACAAGACTCTGCAAATGCTGATATGACCACTGCTCTAAATTTGAGTCAAAACTCAATCATAACTAGGGTGCTATTCTTCCAATAAGCATAGGGAGAAAAAGTCATTGGATAAATAGTACATTTTCTTTGGAGAATTCTGTAGTCTAGAGTGGACAGAGTATGAACTTTGGAACTAGAGAGCTTTGTGTTTGAATTTCAGAATTTCAGTTCTATATCTACTTTAGGTGAACTTGGGCAAGATATTTTTAAACTCTCTATTCTTCTTATGTATAAAATTAGAATAACAATTTAAAAGGAAATTTCAGTTATATATAATTTTGAGGTATAACATTCTGGCATTGTTAACTTGAAGAATGAAGGAGTTGTTGATCTGTTAGTCATGTTTATGAAAATGGTCTTGAAATCCAGGCCTTGTGGAAAGAAAGGATTTCTAAGTCCTAAATCTCCCCTAGTGATTATATAAAGAAGAGGGTTAATGCTGTCATCAAAAATTTCTTTCAGTATGGAAAAGTTGACCCCACCATCCCTAAGGCTAAACATGACTCAAGAAAAAGGAAGATATTACATTCTAGAAATCCTTGTCAAAGAGAGATATTATGTGGAGAGCTCATTGCTTTCCAACCAGGTACATTCAGTGAAGTGGTAAAGTAGCAATGTTGAGGGGAAGCAAATAAAGAGACCCGTTTAACCTATTCTCTCCTCTCCAAATCAAAACTCTTCAGGTGAGTGGGGGTGCAGGGCTGTGCAGTGAGGATATTAAGTAGCTTGAGAGGAAATCTGAAAGAAAGGGGATTATGATTGCTCCCTGTATGGAGTACTGGGAGGAGACCACAGCAGTGCTCTTTATCAGCATGAGCTTGGTAATATAGTAGTGGTATCTAGGCAGGCAAGACTGAGATGGTTTTCCTGCCTTCCCACATCCTACATATGATGGGCAGGAGACACAGAGTGTCTCCATGCACAATTGAGCAACTACAGAGGTGCTGGAGTCAGGACAAAGACTTTTCTTGCTTGACTTTGTGACTATAGGCAATTACCATGCTTTATGAGCTCTGCTGGAGTGATCTTACATGCCTAAAATGGCATATAGGGCCATACTGCTTTAACTGTCACTCTTTCTGGGATTAGACAAGGGCAATAGTTTACAGCAGCCATTGAGATTATAGAAGATACTCAAGAATTCAAGACCCACTCTTTCCTATCTCTTGAAGTCACGTAAAGGACCCTCTTCCTATACATTCAGCTTCCATATCTTAGAAGGTGTAGGAAAAGAGAAGGGAGCATGAAAAACAGAATTCACAAAAATAAAAATTGTTTTTCTTTTTAACAAAGTACTAAAATAGCACTGAGAAAGATTTGAACTTTGAATTGGCTGACTCACCAACAGACTTTAAATGTGAAGAAGCTGAGATAACATTAATTGGCAAACTTAAGTTTCTTCTCTATTCTAAGGGGAAGAAATTGTGAGGAGAGGATTATCACATCAGTTATGGAAAAATACAGATGCTACATTTTCTTTGCAAATCTGAGCAACAGTGTAATTAAGCTTTGATTCCATTTCACATATATTGCAGTGCTAGACTTATAACTAATGACTAAAAGCATTATAACTAAGAATGTTATAGCATGCCCTATACCAAACAAAATAAAAAAATGAAGGTATTCTAAAAAGAAGCCAAATTATGCCCACAGCACAGTCCTAGAGTCATGCCATCTTATATATCTTGCATATAGCCTTGTTAAGTGTGGAAGGAGAAGATTTATGATTTGGAGAATGATAATAACAAAGCTCTTAACAGTTCCACTGTAAATTTCAGAATGCCAATGGACTTTCTACATTGATGAGCAATTCTACCATATTTCCATAGATTTTTCTAGGAAAATATTTAATTCCTTCCTATGGAAATGAAGCCAAGATGACGTAAAGGATCCAAAATGATTCCCACCCATTTAGAGAGAGCAGATTTGAAAATCGAGTCCTCATGTTAAGAAACAGAAGGAAATCATGTCCTCATGACATATTTTAAACCAGGATTCAAACCAACACTGTTGCTGGACTTTTCAATTATGTAAAATAATGTAAGCAGGTTTAAGTCAGGTATTCTGTCACTTTTATCTGAAACAACTCTGACAACAGAAAACAAGAACACCATGGGGAAAAGATCCGCAGTGATGCTTGGGCAAGATGACAAAATTCAATTATGAGGGCATAGACTTAAGGGAGAGATTTCTCCAAATCATCCTGATGGGAAGATGGAGGATTCTATAGTGTACCTTGGGGAAGAGAACCTAGGGATTCTGGACATTAGTCTAGTGTCTCATCATATTTTGTTTATATTCCTGTAAGTTTTAGGGCATAGAAAAATTAATTTTAAAAGAATAAAATAATCACATTTGAGGAAATTTATGGAAAGCAAGTAGCCTGAGTTTCACTCATTTGTTGTCATTTACTAAAAAAATGTTTAAAGGTATAAAAATCCTCACTCACACCTTGTTATTAATGTGTGTGTGTGTGTTTTTCTTTTGAGAAGTTGTGGGTTTACAAATCAATCATCCATAAAATACAGAATTCCCATATACCACTTTGTTTGTCCGTTGGTGTGGCACATTTGTTACAACTGATGAAAGCACATTTTTATAATTGCACTATTAAATATATTCCATGCTTTAACTTAGGGTTAATTGTTTGTGTAGTGCAGTTCCAGGGACTTTTTTTTTTTTTTTAACATTTTTATTCTAGTAACATATGTACAACCCAACATGATGGTAGCACAACATTGTGAATGTAATTAACAGCACTGAAATAATGTTTAATTTATTGTTTGCATTTTCATAAAAACTATCATTTTCTTTTTAATTCCATTATTTTCAATCCTTTTATGTTTACTGTTCTTCCCAACTTAGTCTAAAAAACAAAACAACACTTAGCTAAGAGATTTATTCTATACTTGTCTCAGCATATTTTGATGCTAGTTACCAGCAATCACTCTTGAAAGAAGTGGAGGATGCAGCCATATGCTAAACGTTCAGTACTTCCCCATTAAGGAAGGGAATGGAAAAGCATTACAGAGTCCTTCATTCTTTGCTCCATCTCAGCATTATGTGCTTCCGTACTGAGAGATTTACTGAGAGTGCTAATTCAAGAGACTGCTTCCAATTAAGTAGTTGAAGACTAATAAAACAATACAAGACACTTAAACTCGTTTTAAAGTCAACTTTCATTTTTCCTCTTCTCAATCTCTACTTCTTTCCTTAGGCCAGTTTATGAATGCCTGTGGCTTCATAATCTGCCTATAAAGTGCTAAACTTGGTCTTTGCATGTACTATTTCTTCTGCCTGGAGCGCTTTTTTCCATGTTTATGAAATGATCTTCTCTTCACCCTACATTTGCCTATCATTTTTTCAAATCTCAGTTAAGTTATCACATATCAGAAAAGAGTCTCTTTATGTGTCTGACTAAGTTAAAATCCTGTATTGTAAACTGTCATGGCTTATAATACAATAAGCTGTTTGGGCACTTAGTCAAAATTTTACATATTTTTGTGTGAATATTTTTTTGTTTTTGTTTTGCTTACTAAACTATATTCTCTACAAGAGCACAGATCACGTCTGTTTTTGTTCATTATTGTATGTTCAATAACTAGAGTACCTGCCACATGCCAAGGGATTAATAAATATGTAAGGGATGAAAAATAAAATGAATGACTAAAACATCAATGTGGAAATAAGGGAAACCATCATAGCTATCTTCTGAGTGGATCTGGTCAGAAATATAATGGAAAAACTAAGAAACTTTCTATAATTGCTTGGATTATTGTAAAGCAAATGTTCAGTCCATTCTTCCTTCCATTGTGGGCAGCATATATTTCTGGGATCCTTGACTTTAAGATCAGCCACATGACTTTGTTCAAAGGAAATTTATGAGACATATAAGCAGAGACTCAAATTGTGCATGGGAAGTTGGGTTAATCTTTGCATCTCTGACAATTCCACTTGGAAGACCTTACCTTGAGTAGCCACTGCCCCCAAAACCTGGGCCTATTCCCCAGCTTGAAGTGGAGTTACTCAACTGAACCCATGAGTCCAGATCAGCTGACACATGAGCAAGACTAAATTGTTTTAAGGCACTGAGTTTGGGGGTGATTTCTTATCCAGAAATAGTTGATTATTGCAGCTCTTATCTTGTGACACTAGATGAACTGTAATAAGCAAAAACATAATATATTAAGTAGTTGAGGATTTAGGGTGGATTATTGTATCTAATGCACATAGATTGCATTCTAGAGAAAAAAGGACAGGCATGGTCATGAATAATTATAAAATATGCTCCCTTGTAAATACAATAAATTCATAAAAATGAAATTAGATTAGCATATATGTAAGGCAAGGGAAAAATAGAGGGATTGAGAGTTGACTGCTAAGAGGTAGGCGATTTTTCTCTTTGGAGTAATGAAAATGCTCTAAATTTGATTGTAGAGATGAATGCACAACCCTATGATTATACCGAAGGCCAATGAATATACACTTTAGAAGGACTGTATGGTATGTGAATATATTTCAATAAAATTTATTTTTAAAAATACGTTCCCACGCTTTACAGAAAATATTTATTTTGTAATACATGTGATAGCCATATACTGGCAAAGTAATTTGTTTCATATAATAACAAAAATAGCTGATAATAACAATATAGTAGGTAAACACAAATTAAAAAGCATATAGTGGATAAAATTTGATGTAAATTTACATTTTAATAGACACCATTCATTAGGCTCTACAATAGCTATTTTTTATTTAATCTTTAATCTAATTTAAAAAAATTAATCTAAATGATGAACTTGTATATTTATCTGAGGGCATTTCCAAGGTAAGTGTGGAAGGTGCAGCATGATTTCTCCTTGCAGCTTATGGTAAAATGTGAATGGAAAGAGATAAGCTGAGAATTGAACTCTTAAGCGCAAAGGAACTATAAGGCACTTCCCAAACATATTTGGAAAAAGGGATGTTAGAAATGCAACTATGATTCCTTTTACTTGTGGTCAGCTAGTGGTAAGCAGACTGAAAATACTAGAAATTTTGAACTGAATGAAAGGTAGAGAGAAACATTTATTTACCTTGGGACAAGTAGCTTGCTTGGTTCAAGGTTTGTAACTGAATGACAAAGGGAAAAATGGAGGGCAGAGGCTAATAATATTTATGATATACCAGAGTTATTAAAATATTCAGTTAACTCACATATGCAAATTAGATAAAACCAAATGGAATTGGCCATTTTATTGGAACAATTATTTAATGAAGGCACATTTTCATGGTTTAATCTAATATATGCTTTGTACATATAAACTAATTCAATCTTTACAATAACCCTGGGTAGGTATTACACTCTGTATTATAGATGAAGAAACTAAAATTTATAGAATTTAAAAATATTCTTGATATTACATAGTTGAATCCCTTTTTGTTTTAAACCTCAATGTGTCTATTAGGAAATGGAGATGAATTTAGGTAACTTGGCCAATATTATATACTTGATTACATGACAAAGCTAGATAGCAGAGCAGATGGACTTCTAATTCCAAAACATGCACATTTCCCCCACATCCTGGTAAGTCTCTAAAATTAAATTATATTGAAAGCCATCAACAGGCATATTTTTTAAGAAAAGAGAAAACAATTAAGATACTTTTTCTGGTATATGAGATAAAGATAATGATCTAGGTAAAGACGAATCACCAGCTTATAAAAACAAATAATAATATAAACAGTAAGCATAAAATTAAGAAATATCAGGGTAGAGTGGCAGAAGGAAATTTTCCTCATGTGATCTGAGCTGTAAGATTAAAATAATGCATTCTATTCTCAGTAAAATTATTGAAAGTGTCTAGCACCTGGATACCTTCTGGAAGTAAATATTTTAATCCAAATGCCATAGAAATTGATAATCATCTAAGAAGGAGGCTCAAGATACTAGAAGGGAAGTTTTGAAGCAGATGGAAAAGTAAATACAAAAGCTGGGATAAGAGGTAAAGTGTAGATAATGTGGCAAATAGAAGTAGAGTTGAGAAAGAAAACGAGATGTAGAGAGAGGTAAAGAGGGAAGGCTAGATGGAGGGAGAGAATATGCTGAACCGTAACAAAGAAAATGAGAATTGTTGAGCTATGAAGTTGTAGGGAGTTTAAGGTAATGTTAGGATGTTTCCTTCCAATTTTGAAGGTAATGAGAAATCTTATGTGATTTAAATCAGAAAGAGGTATGGAAAGTATACTATGACTAAGATGGGAGGGAAATAGGTTGGGACTTCTAGCTTCCCTTTTGGATGCATAAAACGGGTAAGTGCACTGCACTCAATGTTAAAACATCAGCCACAGAAACAACAAAAAGAAATACATAACATTCTGAAAATTAGATTTTTCTTGAATCTATCAGAGAGCTTAGATCATAGAGCAAACAATCAACTCAGAATCTAAGGAAAGACAGGCATTTCCAAGAAAAAGTGTGGTGGAACCACTTATTTAACTGGGACCGGTAAGAAGAATTCAGCTAAACCTTTTAACAAATACCAATAGCCAAATATGGGCTAACAAAATAATATAAAACTTCTGGGTGCCACAGACACAAGGGGAATTTGCATTCAAAGGCTCTTCTCCTTGTACCTCATGTAGGATTGTTAAAAGTTCTGAGAAGGTCTTCTTTATGGTGCAGATGTAAGGTAGTAGAACTGCAGCTGCTATGGTAAAGGCACAAGGTCTCACCTAGATCCTTCTCATCTATCTCTTTTAAAGAGCAAAAACCTTAAATTTCTGGAAGAATGGCCAAAATTGTAGAAGACATTTCATCATAAATATTCCAAGCATGAAAACAATATAGTGACATTTTTTGAGTATTGAATGAAAAAAAGTCTACCCAGAATTCCATACAATGAAGATAATTTTTCAAAATAAAGGAAAAATAAAGATTTTTTTCCCCAGAAAATGTTAACTGAGAGAATTAATTGCCAGCAGACCTGCATTAAAATAAATGTTAAAGAATGTTCTTTAGGCAGAAAGAATATGATACAGGAAAAAAAAATTGAGCATACACAAAGAATAGAAACACACTGGTAATGAAATAAATGAAGGTAAATATACCATTATTTCTTTCTTCTGTTTAGTTGCTGTCTAAACACACTGACTTATGTGTTAAGAGTATATTTTAATGTAAAACATATAAACCTAGCATAGAGGATGGAAGGGAAGAATGTTAGTATACTCTTATGATGTCCTTATACTACAAGTGAAGCAATATTATATTATTTGTGGCAAGCTGTAATTAATTAAGATGCATACTGTAACACTTAGGGGAAATCACTAAATTTTTGTTGTTGTTATATGATTCCAATGTATTTTTTTAAAAAGATTTATTTATTTATTTCCCCTCCCCCCTCGTTGTTTGCTCTCTGTGTCCATTTGCTGTGTGTTCTTTTGTATCTGCTTCTCTTCTCCTTAGGCAGCACTGGGAACTGATCCTGGGACCTTCTAGAGTGGGAGAGAGGCACTCAATCTCTTGCGCCACCTCACCTCCCTGGTCTGCTGCATCTCATTGTCTCTCCTCTGTGTCTCTTTTTGTTGCATCATCTTGCACCAGCTTTCCATGCAGGCCAGCACTCCTGCATGGGCCAGCACTCTGCACAGGCCAGCACTCCACGTGGGCCAGCTCACCTTCACCAGGAGGCCGCATGAATCGAATCTTGGACCTCCTATATATGGTAGATGGGAGCCCAATCGCTTGAGCCATATCCGCTTCCCACTAAATTTTTTAGAGAAAATGAAAATTAAGTCAATAGTGGAGATACAATGAAATCATAAAGTTTATTTAATCCAAAAGAAGGCCAAAAGAAAAAGACAAAAGAATTAAATAAATTGATAAGTAAATAATAAAAGTAACAGTGAAAAAACAGAAAACCATTAGAAATTTTATCCAACCTTGTGGGAATTACATTAAATTTTTAAGGTTCAAAAAACCAATTAAAAGAGAATTGCCACGTTGGATAAAAAGCAAGTCAATAGTATGTTTTTTTTAAATGGAAAATCACTGTAAATATAAAGGTATAGGTAGCCTAAAAGCAAAAGAATGAAAAAAAGTAATCAATGTAAATATTACTTAAAAAAAAGTTGGAGAAGCCATATTAAAATTAGACAAAGTAGACTTCAAATCAAGCAATATTGCAAGCAAAAAAAAAAAAAAAAAAAAAAGAAAGATATTCTGTGTCTTAATTTCCTAGGACTAACTAACAAAATACCATAAACTGGGAGGCTTCAAACAACAGAACTTTATTGTCTCAAAGTGCTAGAGGTTAGAAGTCTGAAATCATGGTGTTGGCAGGGACAGGCTACAACATAAGTCCCCAGGAAAGAATCTGTTCCATGCCTCTTCTAGCTTCTGGTGGTTTCGGGCAATTCATAGTGTGCTCCCCTCTGTTCCTCTCTGACTGAAGAACAGAGGTCCTGTCCCCAGTCATAGTGGATTAAGACATGCTTAATCTTAACTAATAACATTTTTAAAAATCCCATTTTCAAATAGGATCACATTCTGACAATTGTGTCAGAGCAATTGGACATCCAAACGCAAAACAAACAAACAAAATCTTTGACAAATATCTTGCACCCTAATAAATATTAATTCAAATGTATCATAGATCTAAGTGTAAAACCTAAATCTATAAAACCTCTAGAAGAAAATATTGGAGAAAATCTTTGTGACATTGAGTTAAGCAAATATTTCTTAGATATGACACCAAAAGACTGATTTATAAAAGAAAAAAATGATAAATTGAACTTGATGAACATTAAGAACGATTCTTTGAAAAACACTAAGAAAGTGGAAAAAGCAAGATAAAGTATGTTTGAAAATATTTTCAAATCACCTATGTGATAAAGGACTTGCATCCAGAATCTATAAATAACTCTCAAAACTCAATAATAATAATAAAAAAAAATCACATTTTGTAATGGCCAAAAGATTTGAGCAGACAGTTTACCCAGAAAGATATATGGATGGTTTATAAGTACATGGAAAAATGCTCAACATCATTAGTCATTAGGAAAATAAAAATTTAAATTACCTGAGATACAGCTACATTCCTATTAGACTAGATAAAATAAACAAACAAAAACCTGATAATACCAAGGGCTAACAAGGATGGAGACACTTGGAATACTCATACATTATTGTCAGGAATGCAAAACTGTACAGTTCCTTGGAAAAGCTGGAAGTTCTTAATAAAATTAAACATTCACTTATTGTAGGGCCTAGAAGTCTCACTTGTATATTTTTATCCAAGTGAGATGTAAACCTATGTAAACCTACATTCACATAGAACCTATACATGTTTATAGTGGCTTTATTCATAATTGACCTAAACTAGAGACAAGCCAAATACTCCTGAACTGGGGAATGGATAAACAAATGAGACACATCCAGCAGTGAAAAGGAAAAAATTATTGATGCAAATAACAAAATGGATCAATCTCAACTGTATTATACTTATTGTAATAAGTCAATCAAAATGCTACATACAATATGATTCCACTTATAATGTAAATGCAAATTATTTAGGGAAAGAAAACAAATGAGTGCTTTACAGAAGGGGGTAAGACACAAAACAAACAGGGCTGATCTTAACAAAATAGGTGATCCCTCTTCACATATTCACATGTAGCTACTAATTATATTGGTGAGAGGGGTTGTGCAATAGTATGATGGTGGTTGAGACAATCTGTTGACTTCTAATCTCTATAGGATGTAAGGCTATTTGCTGAAAATGAGAAAAATGTGGAGTCAGATATTGATAAGGGAGACAATAGGAAGTACACCTCGCATTAAAAATCCCGTTTAATCCTCAAAGTAAGCCAATGAGGCATTATTTTTAACCTACATTTTACAGATGAAGAATCTGTGATTTAAAGAAATAAGTGTGACTTAAGTAACATGTAAATACCCCACCGTTAGTGAAGCTTGGATTCTCCTACTCTGAAATAAATGCTTATATGTAAATGGGCATTATTTTACAAATATGTTAAATTTATCTCAATGCTTCTTTCATAATTGTTGGTGGTTTGTTTAAAAAGAAGTTCCTTGATAAATAAACAAACAAAAGGAAACAGACACAATTCTTTTTAAAAAGTTCATTATGTTTCAATTTTTCTGTAAGTCTAAAACTAGTTCAAAATAAAAATTAAAAGAAATAACTGGGGAGCAGATGTAGTTCTCGTGGTTGAGCTCTTGCTTCCCATGTACTAGGTCCTGGGTTCGACCCCAGGTACCTCTTAAAAAAAGAAAGCACTAAGGTAGATAAGTTCCAGATGTTCATCTTTCTTAAAGTCTATCAACAAAGGTTAAGAGAAAGGGAAGGTTATGGATGACTTTTTCATTTTCAATCTCATTTCTCCTAAAGAAGAGGCACAAAATAAAATTAAAAGAATATGGAAATATGCAAAAAATGAAAGAACTAATACAGGGTGGTTTTTCTTTTGTTGAGACTACATCTGGTAAAATATTCTTCTTTCATTTTTGGAAAAGAGTAGGATAAGCAACATTGGACATGCCAAATAAAATTCAATTGTTCTGTATTCAAAATAACAAAGTTGGATTTTTTTGGTTAGAAGCAAATTTAAACCTAAAAAGTACAAATACCTAGTTAAATATTACATGTCATGACGTTAGGTGTCATATGCAAAGAACCTTTATTAATTTGATTTTTTCCCCTCTAGCAAATAATTTTGTGATGATCTGAGGTCATTCATCCAGATAAAAGAAAACTAGCATCAATATTTGTGTGCTTAAATACTAGAGTTAGAACAGGAATTTCTATCTGAGTTGCAATTTCACATTTAAAGTCATTTTTTCCCTAAATGTTAATATCCTTCTCTTTCCTCAGGAGGGTTGCCATGAGATATTGCACAGCTGCTCTCTTCAATCTTTAACCTTGAATGTGTATAAATACGAGGTGTACATATTACTTCATCTGGGCTTTGTCCTCTCATTTGTGACAACTTTTTCTTTAGACATTTTTATATCAACCAGAAAAAAAGAGAGAAATGAACAAATGATAGAAACAGGCAATTTACTGAAAGGAAAAACAAATTGCTAGCAATGATGAAGAAATGCTCAAATTTAATCTCATTTAAAGAATTGCAAGCTAAAATGTGACATGTCACTCTACACCTATCAGATTGGCAAAAATTGGAAACCAGTCCAATACCAAATGCTGGAAGAGCTGTTAGGTGATAAGAATCCTCCATGTATCCTATTGAGGGTGTAGACTGAAGAAGCCATTCTGGAGAATTATCTGTCAGAATTTAGTCAAATTAAGCATATGCAGACCATGAAAGCAACTGGGCTCCTGGGTGCTTAGTTGAGGGAATTTCTCATACAGAACTATAAAAGGAAATTATGAGATGAGTTTTCATCAAAGCTTTGTCCTTAGCAGCAGAAAGTTGGAGGCAATACAGTTGTCTATTTTTGGTAGTATTGATAAGTAAAATATAGTAGTTGCACACTTTGGAATCAATTGACTGGGTGTACAGAAAATAACAAATATATCTTAAAAATACAATGCCTTGGGAAAAAAAGGAAAGAAAGTAGATCTCTGGAATATGTTATTTAAACAGGTTATCTATACACAAAAACAATACACAAAAAATACCCTTTCACAAGGACACCAAGTAATAAAAAAGGATATACTCAATAGGCCTTAGAATACTTGGATAAAAGGGTACAGGAATGAAGTAGGGAATTAGTTCAAAAAGTGAAAATTAAATAAATTCAGCAAGAGAGGGTATAGCACAGGCCAGTGTTTACAGAGTACCAGGAACCATGGAGAATGAACTGAACCTGTATATTTGGTTAAAAAATGACAATAAGCTAAATGGAAGTTTAGAAGATCAACTTCAGGAATTATCTCCTTTCCCTCACACACAATAACATAGCAAAATTAAAGGCTTTTATTATTAAGTGAAAATATGGTTGCTAGATGAAATACCCAGGAAATGTACTCAAATTATAAGACAAGAAATGAAGGACTGGAAAGAGTTTACTACTCAAAGAATTAACAGAAGAAAGTGTTTATGAGCTAAACTAATTTCAGAATAAAAGCCTTGCTGGTTGATCCAAAATGTTTAATGTAAAATAAAAAACACAGACACAGATATATTGCAAATTTTCTGAATTCTAAGAATATTATAAGAATAAAAAACATACTACAAGAGAAAATAGAATCACATCAGCTATGGATGTTTATTTTGCAGCACTGGAAACCAGAAGATGATTTTCAAACTTGACGGAATTAACAAGGAAAAATTACATCCCTAAAACCCTAACATGAGTGAAGCAAATGTAAGACAATTTAGAAATGTACAGATTGAGCATTTTTGCCAAGTATACTTTTGGGGAAAAATACTCAAAGAAGTATTCTTGCCAAACAAAAATTGAAACAAATATAGCCAAAAAAGTAGCAAATTTGCTAAATAAAACAAAGAACTGTTTGTATTTTAAATTACAGTATGGGAAAATCCTTGAAATCATGGCCCAGAGAAATAGAGAGGAAAAAATGTACACAACCTTAGTTATGAAAGAAAAGATGAAACACAGATATAAATAGGAGAGTGGTTTTACTCTCCCTTGCTTCTAAAAATGTGAAGAAGCATAAATAGTTGAGCTAAGTCTGCCAGAGCTTAGGAAAGTTCAAGGAGACTCAGGAGCAGAGATGCCTTCTTTCTGGTGCCTTGCTGGCAGAGTGACACTGCCTGCTGCTACATCTGCAACCCACGAGGAAAGAACCCGCTCTGCACCCTGCTGCTGAGAATGCTGCCACCTCTGCCACCTCGGGTGGCCCAGCAGCTGGACCTAACACCTAATGATGAGCCAAAATAAAATCACCATATACCTGAGGGAACTCAGCAGTTAGGAAAACAAGCAGAATACTCAGACTGAGAAAGCCCTTAACAATCAGTGGTACAGAAAGGAATAGAGGAATCAAACCTATAAATGAAGAGCATTTAAAATGCAAAAAAAAAAAGTTTCCTAAAATAAGAAAACATGATTTTCAAACTAACACCACCAACACCAACAAAGTCACTTTGGAGCTCAAATTAGTGATTTGGAAATTCAAGTGACTGGAGTGTCGCAACACTTAGCACAAAATCCCATTGGTATGGATATCAAAAGGGACAATATAAAGAGATGGAGGAGAAATGTCAGAGATCTATGATACAAAAATTGGGAGTTTCAGGTAAAGAAAAGGAACACATGGAAGAAATCTATAATTAAAATAAGTATAAGAAAATATTTTCCTGAAACCAAAAGGCACCTAACTCTGCATATTGAAAGTGTTTACCAAGTTCATAAGAGAATCAAGGGAAAAGCATATTCTAGGCATATCCTAGTAAAATTCTGAATACTCATTTTTAAAAAAATAACCCCCCCAAATGCAAAAAGATACTGTGTTCGTGGGTCAGAAAATTCAATATTAAGATGTCCATTCTCCCCAATTTATAGATTAAATAAAATATTAATCAAAATTGCACCAGGTTTTTAAAAAGAAAATTTTAAATTTATTCTAAAATTCATATACAAATGCAGAGAACCTAAAATAACCAAAACAACTTTGAAAAAGAACAAAGTTGTAGGATTAAGCCTATTTGATTTCAAGAATTATTGAAAAGCCACAGCAATCAAGACTATGTGGTGTGGTATTTGTTTAACTATAGACAAATAAATCTGTGGAACAGAATAGAGAGAAATAGATCCAAACGTATATGGACAATTGATTTTCAACAAAGGCAAAAATACAATATTTTCAACAAATGGTGGTAGAACAATTAAAGGTCCCTATACAAAATAATAATCTTTGATCCATCCTTTATAGAATATAGAAACATTAACTCAGAACAGATAATAAAACTGAAGGTTAAACCTGAAACTATAAAAATTATGGAAGAAAACATTGGGTAAAACTTCTGTGAACTTGGATTAGGAGAAGATTTCTTAGATACAACAATAAATGCATCATTTATAGAATACAACTTGATAAAATAGACTTCATTAAAATTAAAAACCTCTGCCCTTCAAAGACAATGTTAAGAGAAAGAAAAGAAAAGCTATATATTGGTAGGATATATTTGCAAATAATATATCTTATAAAGGGCTTATGTTGAGAATATAGAAAGAACTCTCAACACCCCCCCAAAAAAAGTAAACAATGAAATAAAAATATGGACAAAGGATTTGAGCAAATAGTTCAGCACAGAAGATAGATACACACGTGATAATTAATCACATGGTAAGTTGCTCAACATTTTTAGTCATTAGGGAAATGCAAATGAAAACCACAATATGATACCTCTACACACCTAATAGAATGGCTTTAATTAAAAAGATTGACTATACCAAATGTTGGCAAGCTGTAGAGAAACTGGAAGTCTCTTACACTACTGGTGGGAATGAAAAGTGGTATAGCTGCGATGGAGAACAGTTTGGTAGTTTCTTAAATACTGCAGTGGGAAGTAATTTATATCACTTCAGCTCTCATTCCATTGATGAGAACTAATCCCTTGTGCAAAACCAGACAAATGTGAGGCAAGCAAGATGCCTAACGCAAACAATATAAAGAGGCAATAATTTTCCAGGTCCAGCAAGTAGAATTTGCATGGCTTGGAGAGTAAGTGCCTTCTTAAATTTTGTGCCTTAGGCATCTCACTGGGCTCACTTTTGTCCTGGCCCTGCAGGTGGCCATATCTAAATGCAAGATGACTGAAAGTATAGTTTCCAGCTAAGCAGATCCCTGCTCCCCCCCCTCCCCAGGGACAATGCCTCACTATGGAAAGGAGAGCATAAATTTTGGTGAAGAGATTGCTGGAGCTTGAGAGGTCTTTGAAGCAGCACCTGTAAATTATTCAGTTCCCTGTTCCCAGGGCCCAATATAATGATTGTTTACTGGAGGGGGAAGATGGAGAGAGGGAGGAAAAGAGACATGAGAAAGAGAGAAATGCTTTTGCTCTATCACAATATTGACAAATTGATTTTAATATCTTTGGTGGGTTGAATCATGTCCCCACAAAGACAAGTTCAAGTCCTTACACTTGGTCCTGGGGATGTGAACTCATTTGTAAATAAGAATGTATTAGTCAGGGTTCTCCAGGGAAACAGAACCCATAGGAAATGATTAGATATAGAGATATAGATATAGAGATATAGATATAGATATAAATATAGATATAATATAGATATATAATGGGATTTATTATAAGAATTGACTCAGGGGGCCTTGGGGATTGTGCTTGCTTGACCAAAAAACTGGACATCATAACATACACAAGCTGACACATGAACTTAAGTATCTTAAAGATCTTCAAAGATATTGCAGAAGTCCTCATTAGCAGAGAAAATTCATTTGCAGTGAGTTAGAGGAACCAGAGGAGAAAGGAAGATACACATGGCCATGTATTGGAGGATTGCTGGAAAACCATCACCAGATGTTACAGACATTTTAGAAAGCATGGCCTGGGGGACACCTTTATTTTGGATTTCTAGCCTCCAAAACTGCAAGCCAATAAATTCTTTTTTAAACCAGCCAGGGTGTGGTATTTGTCATAGGAGCCCTGGAAAACTAAGGCATATATTTACTAAACATTTTTAATGATAAAAATAAATATATTACATATAAACATACTTTCTAAACTATATCATTTGATTTTTATAAATTCCTCAGCATGAGAGAAAGCAAATATTTAAAATTATTTTACAGAGGAAAATTGAGCTATAGGGAGGAATAGCTATTCTTCTGTCAAAATGTGTGACTATTAATTTATATTCCTTTGTCTGATTTAATATCTCTCTATATAATGATATATTTGAACAATCATGACAATTTCTTAGCTTTTACATACTATATATAGTGAAAGTTAGACCAATTTGTGACTGAAAATTATCCTTTATACCTGAAAACATTGTTACTAAATATTTTAAATTTTTATTTTCTTTTATCATCATGAAATAAGTATTATCATAATTTAAGTTTTCAAGAATAGACATTTATTTTTATTATCATCACACTTAAGATTTCTCCAGACACAACATTGCTTCAGTTTTCTTCAAATGATAAAAAAAAAGAAAGCGATTCTAAGTGGCAGATTCCCTAGCAGTATGATCAAAAGTATTCTATCTATTCTACACCAAAGATGATATAAAATTTCCAAGCCTGAAATATTTCATATCATTTCTGTGCCTCTTTTTGTCATTTTAACTTCTTACAAGGGCTTTCATTTATTTTAATTGTTGTGCTTATTTTTTTCTTGATTTAGAATAAAAGGCATACTGTGCAACTGTGTGTACATAAAAATATATTATGCAATATACATAACATAGATCTTGTTTTTAGAAATGCAATATCTACATCCTCTATGCTTTGGGTCTGTGTAGCTTTTCACACAAAATCTTTTACCAATAATTTGAAATCATTCCTTGACTAGTGACTTTTGTACACTGTGGGGAATTTAATTGCTTTTGTCTTTTCCAGTAATTTATTCCTCAGTGGGAGACATTCTTCAAAGAATCCTGACTGAAAGTGTGCCGATTTTCTAAGCTGGAATCTAGTCACCAAAATGTGTTTGTGGGAAAGCGGGTGTGGCTCAGTGGATGGGGCCCCCGTTTACCATATGGGAGGCCCCGGGTTCGCTTCCCGGAGCCTCCTTGTGAGGGCAGGCTGGCTCGCGCGGCGCCGTGGGCTGGTGCAGCGGGACCTCATGGGGGAGGGGGGGGAGATGGGCAGACACGGAGAGGACACGCAGTGAATGGACACAGCAGCACAGGCAGCAAGGGGGGGATAAATAAAATAAATAAATCTTTAAAAAAAAAATGTGTTTGTGGAGTAACTTAGGGAAACACCAACAAGAGTGCCATTTTATAAAACACTTGCTAAAGCAAGTGATTTCATGTATACTTAATAGTGGATGACTTGCTTAATTATACAAATAATGATTTGTGATTAAATTGCTGAAGTGAGGGGAAGAAAACGTTTTCTTGAATACATACCTTTATCTTTAAAACATCTTCCTCTAAGGATATTTACATAGAGATTTTTGCAGTTACTAGTCTTTAAAAGTGATATTTGTGTGTACATAAATATATATTATATGTACACACATAATATATAATTACACACTAGACTATTACATATATATGTACATAAGAAAATACCTTTTGTTAGATGCTGTACAATTCTAAGAGATAAATATATAAAACTTGTAAGACATTTAAAATGTAACAGAATACAAAACAACCAAATGGTCAACAAGAGTAACAGACAGTCTAGGATAAGTGCCTCATTGGTGGTATGGAGACACACTGTGCAGGGAGAAGTTCTAAGAAGACAGAGATCGCTGTAGGGTAAAGCAGTCAGAAGAGAGGCTTGACTGGGCCTGCAAGGATTTGCAGTAAATGGGAAAGCAGAGGAAAAAGTAAGCAACAGAGTGACTGCCTCAGAGTAAGTACTAGGGTAGGAATGGCTGGGGACTACCTTAACTGGCAACATGAGTGAGCCTATGTGGTGAGAGCAAGAGATTTACATAGGTTGTGGAGGTGAGTTGTGGACATATTGTTGTCCAGTATTGTATCATCTGAATTCAAATGTCAGAAAATTAGATGCCCTGTGACAGCACTGTCTTCCCATTCACAATTCTTTAACTAAATCATTGTGGCACCATAAAAGTGAGTTGTGGACCACAGCACCAACTCCAGAATTTTCTTTGGTATACGTATGTGCTTTGCTGCTGAATCATTTCCCCACCTCCCATATCTTTCCTAGCTCTGCACTGTGCTCTGAATTTGACATCCTTTCCTGCCCATCATCACTCTTGGACTACTTTTGACTTCTTTCTCTGACTTGCTCTTTTCTCCTTTCTGCATGCTCTGGATAAGAGGAACTCTTGCTGGTCTTCTCACAGATTCCTCACTAGCCAGCTCCATGAGATAGAGTCCATAATATCAGACACATAATGATAGTCTAATCCATTTTATGTGCCTCCAAAATCTACTTTACAGGTTAAGGAAAGGATTCATTCTCCATTCAATCCTTATTTTATGCATTTATTTTTAAAAGACAAAGGCCCAAGCATAGAAGAATCGTTTGCCATATCTTAAATGCCAGCCCAGAGGCATCCCCTGCCTCTATTTTATTTTCCATTTCCTCATCATCTGTTACCCCAAACTAAACTAGACTACCTACTTTCCACAGCTCCTGTTTTCTGCCTGCTCCCATTCCGAGCCATTTCACAAATCAACGCTTCTCTCCAAATAGCTTTCTCAATCTTCTTTCCAAAAATGTGTCACTAGTTCCTCCAAGAACTTGCTGACTACTCCCCTTTCTTTCTGACAGTTTCTTAAAACCTTTCCAAAAAAGTTTGACTAACACTCCACTTACTCTAGTAAGTGCTTTTTCTGATGCTATGCCAAATTTCCAAAATGTCCTCTTCTTTGCCCTCTCCTTGTGTAAAGTTTATCCATTTATCTAGCTTCAATTCCAGCTCCCATCTATCTTCATGGATCTGACCACATCAGTTTGAGGTGATCACTCACTCTCTTGAACTTTTGCAAAATTTATTATCTGAATAATTTGTCTTGCAATTGATCATGTACTGCCTTGTAACAATTCTCTTATAATTATCTGGTGCTGCTATTTAAATATTTTGTTTTTTCTTAACCTCTCTCTTTGCATGCTTATGTATTCATAGTTCTCACAGAGCAACACATATAGTTCATATTCTCCACAGTTCTTAGCTCACAGCACTGAAATACAGGTGTTTAGTAACTATCTATTGATATGAGTTGATTTCTATTTTATTAAAGCTTGTACAAAGTCATTTTCATCATTTTGCATTTTTGAGCTTTTAATCTTATTTAAGGAAAAGTGGCTAATTAACCTGATCCTAGGAAGGGCTATTTCTGCTTGAGTTTATTCTGTTTATCAATGGTATGATTCCGAGCAAAGTGTCATCAATGAATACAGGGTAAGAACAGTATTGATAGCAAAGTTTCTCAATGTTGTTGAGTCATGGTACAAGGTAACAAGAGGTAAGAAGACAGTGATGAAATCATATGATTAACAATTTAATTAAAATATGCTTGAAACAATTTATATGTGCAAAAACTTCCAACTAAAATTTGAAAGTATAAATGATTTAAGAAAATAAAGATTCTAATATTGACAGTTGCACAATTGCTCTAACCTTAAGAGATTTAGCTTCTATTATATGGGTGAAGAACAAAACCAAGTCCCATCATTTAAATTTCATTTTATATTGGACAAGAAATAGTATTGTGGATGTGGTATATATAAACCTTGCACAACATCCTTGAGGATAAGATTGAAATAAATGGGGAGAATGAAAGCACAGTTAGGTGATTTCATAATTGGTGATAAACTGTACCCAATGAGCATATTGATGAACCAGGGTCAGCCTTCAAAGAGGACTCTGGAGACTTTATAAAAGGCTCTTTCATAGACCTTGTACCGGTCAACATTTATTCCAAAATTTAGGCAAAACAAGTTTTGATTATCCAGAAGCAAGGAGAAATTGAAAATATGTGTTAATCAGTTGACATTTGGGACCTAATTTTATAGACAGAAATAAAAGAAGGATATTTATGAAACCCTGCAGCTAGGTCCCTAAAATAATTTGTATAGGCATAGGCAGATGGGATGATAGGATGGGACCACATGTAAAAAAGACAAGGGGATTGTAGTTGGGTGAAGTTTGGTTTGAACTGGAATATTGCCTTGACTTAAAGGTACTGCAGTTAAAAAACATTGGGGGATGTGTGTTTAGCTTTGCTTTAATTTGAAATTATGGGAAATTCACATTAAAATTCTAGGCTATTTTAAACTGGTCAAATGGGAAATGAAGGATTTGAGGTTATGGGGTATTAATATTTGGAAGAATACTTTGGAGGCCAGTACCAGCTGTCTTCAGATATTTGAAAAATTGCCACAGAGAAGAGGGATTGCATTCATTGTGCTGCAGCACGGGAGGGCAGAGCAAGAATCAGGGAGTGGAAGTTATGAGAAGATGGAGTTTGTTTAAGTATAAACAGAAATCAGATGAGCCAGCCACTGTAGGGACTTATATTCACCGAGGAATGTCATCCCAGGAATCCATTGAACAAATCCTACTCTATTGAATGATCCTTCAGATCCCTTCCACATTTGAGACTCTAATTATAGGACCCTTCTGGGTTTCACATATATGCCTGAGGGCACCATCTTTCAATTCTAAGTCTTATTGTGTGAAAACTCAGAACACCAGTCACATATCTAGAGAGGGCTTCCCTTGTAGGTTTCCTGGAGGTTTTTGTGGATTATGTAGAAATGTATTCTAATTGTAGTTTTACTTAAAAGTTGCTCTTGCGTCTTTTCTAAAATAGAGTTGTTTTTAGTATTTATATTTACCTATTTAAAAATATAAAGAGAGGCTGGAAAAATAAAATAATCTCTCTAAATTGTGTCTTCAGGAAAATTATTAGATCACAAGGCTCTAGTCCCCCAATATACAAAATGGTATCTGAACTTAATTTCAGGAAACATTACTAAAACCTTGCCTCTTGAATATTGGATGTCTTCATTTAAAAAAATAATGCATTTACTGGTTTCTTTTCTTTATGCTATTATTGTAGTTTTGGGCCTCATTATCTCACACTAATATTTTTCTAGCAATAGCTTGACTTTGATTTGCCCTTCCTAAATTGATCTTCTTTATAATGACTTTTCTGATTGCCATTTAAAGATTATTGCATTAAATAAATTACCTCAGAAGTGGTGCCTTAAAACAACAATCACTTATCAGGCATCATGAGCCTACATACATGTTGACCAGGCTAGTGATCTGGGTTGGTCTGAGAGAGACTTACTCATGTTTCTTTTGTCAGCTGGGGGTCAGCCAAAAGGCCTCGTTGATCTTGGCTGGGCTGGACCACCTGTGAGCTGTCTCACCTGAGCAACGGGGCTGACTTGGCTTTGTTCTATGCGGTCCTGCATCCTCCAGCAGGCTAACTTGGGCTTATTCTCATAGAGTTGTGAGGGTTCTTAGAAAGACTGGGTATGTGCAGAACTGCTTGCGGTTTAACTCACTACAAACAAGCTGCCACTTATTCTGCATTTCATTGGCTAAAGCACATGAAAATGCCAGCTCACATTCAAGAGGTAAGGAAGAGGACTCTACCTCTTGAAAGTCACATTGCAAAAACCGTAGATGCAGTGAGGGACTGCAAAGAGTGTAGATATAAAGACAGGTGGAGAATTGGGGCTATTTTTGCAAGCAGTCTACCATGAGAATCTGTTAAGAATATACCAATTTTCAACTAAAGGATCCACAGAGACTGCCAAATACTAAAATTGAATTAAATCCAAATTTCCCAATCTGGAGTCAAGAAATTAGTTTCCTTCCCTAACAACTCTCAAGAATGGCAAGGATCCGCCCCTACAAAATGGCATTATTTGGTAGGAATAGCTGGGTCTGTGGATTCAGAGAAAAAAATGACTAAAACTTTTTAGTTGTTGTAGATATTAAAGCCTGTAGTCTATAATTTTTACCTTATAATAATATCATACCTTTGTTTTTCTTTAATTTGTATTTTTGTTCTATGACTTGTTCATTAAATTGGATTGTATTCTAGGCAAACTTCTAAGATGTTACCAATGGTTCCTCTCTCCACATATTCATAAACCTGTGTAATCTCCCCACCCTTTGAGTAAATTGCTTCTAACCAATAGACTTCAATGACATTGATGAGATGTCACTTCTTTGATTAGTTTACAAAAGATTATGACTTCCATCTTGTAGGCAGAATCTTGTTATTGCTTTCTCAGTTTTCATATTTTGATGAAGCAAGTTGTCATGTTGGAGAGGTCCAAGTGGTAAGGAAAGGAGGACAGCTTCCAGCCAGCTTTCAAACAGAAACTGAGACCCTCAGTTAAACTGCCCATTAGGAACTGAATCTTAAAAACAACCATCTGAGCTTGGAAGCAGATCCTTCTCCACTTGAGCCTTTAAGACAGGGGTTCTTAACCTTTTTTCTTCCATGGACCCCTTTGCCAGTCAGGTGAAAACAACAGACCCCTTACTAAGTCCACACTATATTGTGTATTATTTAATAATTATATCACACCCGCACCAACATGTCCCCACAAGAATAATTTTTTTTTTGAATTTCAATTCAAGCTCATGTACCCCTTGTTAAGAAACCCTGCTTTAAGATGACAACAGCTCAACCGACACCTCGATTGAGTGATCTTTAAACAGAAGATCGAGCTAAGCCTTGCCCAGATTCCTGATCCACAAAAGCTGTGAGAGAGTTAATGTATATTGCTTTAAGCTGCTAAATTGTGGGGTTATTCATTATGCAGCCCTAGGTAAATAATACAGATTGTAAATATTTAGGGATTAGAAGCCTTATATTTTTATGAAGAGTAGAATCTGCCACTCATGCAACTTTTCAGCTTTCTAATCCTGTGACTAAAACGTACATAACCATAACTATTTTACTGTATTGTTGCGAAAATTGAGCAATATAACAAACAAACTGTACCTAGTACAAAGTTGTGCAATGAATGTCATCTCCGTTCTTTTTTCCTTTCTTTTTGTAGTCTCCTTTATTGCCATTTTTCTATTAATGTTCTTTTACATTCCATATTTTTCAATATTTTTGAATTGCTGAATTGACTGAAGAAAGATTAAAGATAGAGACAGAAATTGGATAAATGATGCTTTTCTCCTGAGGTAAGTTTATGAAGGATGGCAAATTGTTTGTCTTAGTCTGGTCTCCTGAGAAAGCTGAGTCTGAAGCAAAGACTCATGCTGATAGCTTTCTTATCAGGTGTGTGCAGGGAATGCAGGTAGAGTGACAAGTAGAGTCCGGTGAAAGTGTGTTACTGAGCTGCCCTCCACTAGGTGGGGCAACCTGCCTTTCAGTCTGGGATGGGTCTGGTGGGGAACAACGAGTGGAGAAGTATTTATTTGCTAGTCTCCCATTGGTCTAAGTTTTCCCTGGAGGCTTACTATCTCCTTTCACCCCTCTTTGTGGCCTCCGAGGTCCCTGCCACCTATAAAGAAGCCTCATGTCTGGAGGCCTGAGGTGAGAGGCTTAAGCATAAAGTCAGGCTCTCTTAAATTGTACCTGCATAAAGGTAGTCAGAAGACATGCCAGAAGCTATTGCCTCATCTGCAATTTGGGCTGGAAAGCTGAGAGGACCCGGAGCATAAAAATAGGCACTCAGATGGAAAGAGGTAAGCTGCATTTAAAGAGGACAATTTATCTGAAAAGAATCTTTAAATAATCCATTTCAAAGTGAGGAGAGGAATGGATGAATTACAGAAAGGCTGTGAAGAGAGACAGAATTTTGCTAGAGATAGATCTAAAAGTGAAAAATGAGACATCAATCACCACTAAGATTGGGGGCTAAGGGGACCAGAAGGTGTGAAAACTACATGCCCTAAAAGATGCAGAAGCATTTTGTATATAGGGGAGCAACATATCTTGGAAGAGGAGGCAAGTTTGACACAAATCTGGAAAATAATACGAAATTAAATATACATAGCCTTCTCAGCTAAAATTAATGAGGGACATAACTGCTACTAATATCTGAAGGGTGTTAACAGGAAGAAGGGAGCATAATTACTTAGCACCACACCAGTAAACATAATTAGGACTAATGATATGCAATTAAGAAAAGAAAAATTTAGTCACAATATCACGAAAGTTCCTCCGTGATAGTGGCATCTATTAAACTGTGGCATCATTTTCCAAAGGAATTGGGAGGAGTCCTGCTCTCTGAAGCACAGAGAATATATAAAGCTAGGCTGCAAAAAGAGCACCCCTTGGTGTCAAAATGGAAAATAATAATAATAAAAGAAAGAAAGAAAAGAGGCTGTAGAAGCCTGAATAGATCTTTATCACTGATTTTTGTGTTTCTTTGAATCGAGGACTTAGAGAATAAAGTATCAGGATTTCTGTTCTTAACTCCTGTTGTTATTTGCTGTGTATGACCTCAGCATTTTGTGTATTCGTGAAAACCAAAGCATTTGCTGTACAGCTGATCACAACTCTGTGTCCATCTCAGTCCAAGGCTTTGAGGTCTTTTCCTATACTTCTAAGCTGAAAACTGACAGTGGAAATAGCACTTTCAGGGCAGAGTGTTTAGTATTCTTTTCTTCTATCTAAAACGTCTTGGTGAACTCCTTTTAAAAATAGATGGGGATTAAGTAGCGATCTGTTGCTGGATAAAAGAAGGGTAAATGAGGGTGACTGCTTTAGGCTTCAAGATTCCAAAGTTGTTACTGCAAATGTGGCAAAAGAATACAGGAATCAAAGGCCTATTAAAGAGACCTCAGGGTGTTAAATAGGGAACTAATGGTAGGAAGAAAAGGGTAAAGGGAATTAGATGGTAATTTTTTATAGTCTACTACTCTTAAAAATGCCAATGTTCTAATTCAGTCTTGATACTTTAATAACTCATAAGACATTTAGGCTTTTGCTAAGATTGTGCACATTTAAAGGAACAGCAGTTGGCTGTAATGTGAATATTCTTTGACTGATTAGTATGAAAATGGCCCTTTCTGCTGCTTCCCTTTGTGATGCTGACAAGAAAGTGACCTGATAGATGCATGAATTATGCATTTTCTGAACACAGATCTGCTAGAAATTGAAGAAGAGAAGGCTCGTTTTATACTGTTTTGTGCTTTCCCTACGGTAGATATCTGCTTAAATCTGCTGTGGTTAATTTATGAGTGCTGCCATCTCTTTATTTAATCTTCAGGGCACAGAACTTTGTTCTTCACACCTTTGCTTACAGGTATATTAGGATATTTCTGGAAAGCCAGCTGATCTGTGCAACTTCATAGGAGTAAAAGGCAATGGAACTTGGCCATAATTTGGGTAAATCTAAAAAGGTGTATTTCTCACGCCAATATCTTTCCCATGGCAAATGTGATAGTGTTTAAATTCTCAATCTTAAATTCAAAGCTTTTGGTGAAGGCATCATTTACTAGTGCACCCTTTTAATATCTAAATATTTTGAGGCTAGTAATCATATCTGTCTCATGGGTTTTTATAAGGATTAAATTGAATGACTTAATGCATATAAACCACTTAGCACACTGCTTGGTATATGGTAAGGATCCAATAAACCCTAGCTATTTTATTATTATTATGAGTATTATGATTATGGCTATTACTTTGCATGAGTAAGGTAATAACCTCACGGTGTTTTAATGCAACAACATTCATTGTTGTCACAAAGATTAGGGCCCTGAGAAATAGGATAGAGGAGAAAATTTTCATGAGGCTGTGAGAAGAGTAATCTGCATGACCCTAAAGGCTGGTCAGCTCTTGCTGGTGAGCCAAGACCTGGCTCAGCAGAATGAGTTAGCTCAACAAAATCTTAGCCTAATTCCAGGTACTGGAGTCCAAGCCTTCCTCTTTTCAACAAGGCGATTTCTTATTGCTACTTTGTTGCATAAGTTTTCTGCTCTCCACACTCACCACCACCTGTTGCTGTAAATATAATAAAGACTTACAGGTTTGGGGGCTCTCACTATCAGTGTTTGTTATGGTGCTTGCAGACCATCTGTTCTCAGTCCATTTTGTAGGAGATTTAGAGTGAAAGTGACCACATGTCTTCCACTCTTCTGTAAGATTTGCCCAGGTAAACCTATATCAGTTCTGCATGGCATTAATGTTATGGATTCATGGACACATTGCAGGACAGGTTGGGATTGGCAGATGTCTTATAAAGGGAGGAATACAGGCTCGTAAGTAACTCAAGGGCATTCCAACCTGGAAGGAGAAAGAGTGATCAGTGGCAAGGACTTGGAAAATGGAAGTTGGTTGCACAGCAGAAATTCAAAGTTTTGCCTGGTTCTTGTTATAAGTATATTATTACTAATAAAATACAGTTATTCCTACCACATCACGGGAGTTAGAGGCAAGGTGACTGCGTGATATGGAAAATGTGCATAAATGGCATGTAGAAGACTTCAATGCCTTCAACGTGGAATTCCTGGGTTCTGGGTAGCCAGGGCATTGTCCAGAAGCAATAACACCTTAAAGGGTAATCCCTTGCTGGCAAGGTATTTTCTAATCTCCAGCACAAAACACTGATGGAACCAGTCAAGGAAAAGTGCTTTGGTCATCTGTGCTTTCTTATTCAACATCCAGAAGACATGCAGTTGGTGCTTGTCCTTTCCTTTCAAAGCTTGAGGGTTAGCAGCTTTATATACCAAGGCTGTCTTTATTATGATCCCTAGGACATTGGCACAAAAGAGCAGGGCACCCTTTCCCTTGCAGCTTTAAAACCTGGGGCTCACTTCTCTTTTTGGCTGATGTATGTCCTCTAAGGCATTTTTCCCCCCAATTTAGGGCAGTTTCATCAGCATTGAATATCTGTTCCAGTTTTTAGCCTTTCTCTTCAGTTTTTTCAAGGTTTCAGGAAACTCCGTGGCTGCCTCTTGATTGGCAGATGCTACCTCTCTTGTTACTTTTACATTGCATAGACTAAACCTTTTTTTTTTTTTTTAATTTCAAACCAGTCTTTGCTGGCCTGAAAAACCATAGGACTAGACCATTCACCTTCATTTTCCTTTGGGCAATCACATAGGACTTATCCATTTCTTACATGATGCCAGAGTCTACCGGAATGTCTTTTTTATAGCAATCCTGCACCCAAAAGAATGTTGTAC